>VXAL01011848.1:0-24902 GCA_013399475.1 Chauna torquata
AAGAAAGCTTTACCGTATCTCTTTCTGAAATATGGAAAAAAAGCCCTGACTCATTGATTTGCCTGGAAGCCAGCATGTTGATTAATGTTAGCTGCACATGAAGATTTCCATTCTGATATACTATGAAACATTTCCAAAATCTTTTTTTTTTTTTAAATCAGATTTCCTTTCTGTTCTATTCAGAAGAGAACACTTACAACCAAAGAAAACTTTGTCCTCACATTGTCCTCACAGCAGCAACAGAATTTTAGCATAATACAAGCTAGAACTTTAGTTCCCCTGCAAAGGCTGTTACCATTTTTGCTACCATCAGAGAGCTGCAAAAGGATTTAAAATATCAGAATTTTGTTAGATGCCTATTCCCTACACTTCTAAAGCCATCGAATTTCCCTAGCTAACAAGCTTACTTTTACACCCTTCTTATACCCTGAACACTTGGCCTTAACATTGAAGATGCATCCATGAAACAGTACCTTTACACCAAGTTTGGAGATGCTCGGTCATTGTGAAAATAAGCAGTAAATTACTTTTTGTGCCCATAATCCCTAGCCAACCCCTGCAAAAGCCAGTCACCATCACATTAATTATATATTCAAAAATGTTAACATAATTCACAATTCAGATTTTATGAGATGGCAGCAGATAAAAAAGAGTAACACTCAAATAATAAAAAAAATAGAGTTGAAACAATATCATACAGTGCTTCCACATGATGCACAAAATGAGCTGAGCTTATGTGCTGTGAAGTGCATGTTCAGTTTTAGAGGCATTGGAAAAAAAATAGTGTTTATGCAAGTACATGTCCTTAGCCCACTGGTAGCTGACCACTTTCACGTGACTAATTAAAAAAAAAAAGCTATTTTTAACCTCAGACATTGCAATCCTTAGTAAATATTGGATAGGTGTTACTATAAGTGAGCAGATCTAATCTAAAAAATGCTCAGAAAATGAACCAAACATTTTCTTTTTCTGTTCTTATAGGATAAATTTACAATAAGGATGGAAAAGAACTGCATTGCATTGACCAAATTATGATAAGTTAATTTGTTACATATAAATTATAAGAAGATGCTCTTCTGATCAAGTTCTGTTCTGATCCACCAGAGATCTATTGCTTTACTAAAAGCTTCATACAGTTTGGGCATTAAGCATGTATGGTATTTAACATTAGACTAATGACATGCATTCTAGCAATTTTTTCCTAGCAACTAAAGTAATAGGGACCTCATTTAAGCCTGGAAAAGAGAGATGGCAGCAGATTTGGTTCATACTTGATACAATTCTGCAAGCAGCCCTCATTTTAACACACAGATTGCTTCTTTGTGTTTACAGAAGTGGTAAGAACACCACCTTTATAATTTTATTCCTACAGAACAATGAGAATTGTTTTTGTTTTGATAAAAATTTATCAGTAAAAGTAGACAGGCAAAAGAAAACAAGAACAATATGTGAATAAGCATTTTATAGCAAACTGAAATAAAATTAACACAGAATTCTTTTTAACCTGTACTCCCTTTATGTGGGATGCTTACTTGTGTTAAGTATGATCTGGAATCTCCTTGGACATGAAATCCTTCTACTTAGTTCCCATTACTTTTTGTATTACAGTATTTGTTCTAAAGAAAGCTTTCGTCCTTCCAGTGGAAACAAATCTTTTGTTCAGTTCTGCTAGAGTGAAATAAAATTCTCCTAAAGTGAAATATAAAAATGTCATTTACAAATCATTTGTATTGTGAATATACAAATAGAAATAATCCAAGGACAGTTTCCTTTTGATCACAGTTGAAGTATTTAATGACAAAATCAGAGTTTCCAGTAACTACTCAAGAGAGCAGGTCCCACTTTTTTTCCCCAGAATGGCACAAAACAATTTCTACATCTCTGAGAACTTTTGAGGAATTGGTTACAATAGATATCAGCAAGTATTACAATTCTGGCATATCATAGCAAAACCTACCTACCTTTAAGATCACTTTTTAGAGAGCACATTTTTGTTAATAGTTCACATAATGCACAACTTTTGCTAGACACAAAAGTAGCCTTTTAATAGAGTTTGCAGTACAGTAGTTTCAAGTCTAACAATGCATTATTTTTATACTTTAAAAAGATAAAGAAACTATTGATGTCGTTACAATTTACAAATACATTCTTTCATATGAAACATTAACCTGAATTATAGTATATGTTATGTACATGACTATCTAATAATACCATGTGGTATACACTACGAGCTAAGTTCCAGGAGGAAATTGCAATGCTGTAAGATTTACCTTTGGATAGACATTTATACACCTCTGATTTTTTTCTAAAAACTACTAAATATAGTAGTTTAATGAACAGCAAGAATGAAGTGAACACACAAATAACCCCCTTTTCCTTCATTCAGTAACACTAGGTTACTCAGAATTCCCATAGTAAATGGCTTTTGATGGTTGGATAAAAGTCCTGAGTTATAATACATAACACATTTAACTGGAGGATATACGATAAAATCCCGAAAAACTGGCATTGGGATTAAAGCAATGTTTTAGAATAGTTCAACTCACAAAAGATCTGGAACTTAGCAGTGCAACTGTGACCTTGACCTGTTCAGCTGATACTCGTGTAAACACCTGAAAACCTATGTCTTTTATCTGAATTTAGACAACTAATTCTTTTCAGGTTTATCTGATCTGGGGTTTCGACATTTCTTCTGAATTACTGACAAGCTCAGAAGGCCAGCTAGATGGCAGCAGTTCAAAACCTATTCCTTCTCTCTCTCTCTCTCTCTCTCTCTCTCTCTCTCTCTCTCTCTCTCTCAGGAGAAGGACTTGGAAGTTAGCAGCATAATAAAGTTAAAAAATAGGAGTGGAAAAGATGACGACAGAATATATGTGGTCAAATACGTACTTCCAGAAAGAATTCTAATGCAGCTATTTTTTAAAAGACAGTCTAACATTTTGTCTCTAGCAGAAATTTAATTTCTAATGAGGGACTGTTTTCCTGATTAATTTGCAGAAATATCGATAGTCATTACAACGGTGCTCAGAAAGCTACTGACATTTCCAGGGCAAGCATTAATTGCAAGCAGCTCGACTGAGTGTGCAGAGCTCATGTCGTTAATGAGCCTGTTCTGACTCGTAACATAGAGCTGGCCAAATTCCTTTTCAGTTGACAGTGCACGATGTGGTAACTGTTAGAGCTGATGCTAAATCTGCCTAAATGATCGTATGGTACTACACAGATGACAAATTTACGCCTTCTGTCAATTCCCAGTGTGAAGATAAATAAGAAGCTTCATACAAAACAGTTTAAATTATAGGAAAAAATAGATGTAAAATTTGAATGCAATCAGTTCTAAGAACATGATGTCTTTAGGTTCATATAAGAACATCTTCCTAAAGCCAAGCATCTTTTAACAATATGAGTATTTCCAAGACAGAATTTCAGTTACTTCAGCTTGCAGGAACTAAAATATTCTCAATCACTATAGAAGCTTTTATCCCTCTTTCAAGCACTGCTCTGAGGATGTTAGGCTGTTTAAAGCGTCATTAATAATGCAAATACCTTATTCTACATTGAAAATGAAAATTACAGTACATTCATTTAATGCCAGCTTTATGGCTCTCTGGTAAGATGAGGACAGAAGATTCTGAAGTGCACTGCTTTTAAAGAGCATGCATATCCAGAAGATGAAGGCTGAAACTTCTGCTAGGATTTCTGTTTCTACCTTACCACTTTAGAAGCATATTAGAACATTTTAAAAATGTTAACAAAACATCTGTGAAGGAAAAAAAGAGTAACCAGCCTATCTTTGTAAAAGAATACAGTGCATGTATTACATATTGTGAATACAGAATGAAGTAAGGTGTCACTTCCATTGATAATATATGTTGAAAACTGAGACCCAAACTAGAAGGTATGATTCTAATGTACGAAGATGCTTTTTCAAAGCCTCCATTTTAAAATCAGATGGTTAACTAAGACAAAAGTCATTCTAACCAAATTCCTGAAGTGTTCCCAAAAATTCTTACTGTAAAATTTATGAAAAACAGATGACTTGGAAAATGGTGTGTTCTCATTTACATATGCCTTTAGCCAGAGAATCACAGGTAAAAAGAAAATGAAATCTTATTTCACACCAGATTGCTAAATACTAGACTGTCTTTGAGGCACAACTATGTGTGTCTAGATGCATAATTTACTTTTTTCCTCAAATTTCAAAACCTCAAGCATACGTTCTGTAGGTTTCATTCTACTGTTCAAATGATCCATCTGGAAGGTAAAATAGAAATATTCAAAATGCAGCACTGGCAACAGATTCCTCTATGAAATTCAGATATGCACTTCTGACTGCTGGTGATGGCACATGCAAAACTTCCTACAATGGGCAGGATAAAAAACAGTTTTTCTGTTTACCAGGACAAACCAGTAATCTCCACCATAGTTACAAGCTCAGGTGTTCAATTCTGACATTTACATTCTGCTGATGCTACATAAAACGAAGAAAAGTGAATAAAATCCCTTCTTTGGATTTTATTTCCACACATACGTCCACACCCAGTCAAATACTTTTTTATACCATACCAGGAAAGAGTAGTTGGGAGGAATATTACTATTTTAAACCTGATCAGCTTGTCATTTGGTCCAGTTCCCCTGTTTGCTTTAGCTCCTGTAACAACAGAAATACAGGTACGAAGTACTGCAGGACTGTGTAGCAGTATTACAAAAGAGGAACAAAATATAAGTCAAAAAGGCAGAAATGCAACATTTTTTCCTGCACAGAAACTGAAAGAATGCATCTCCACTGAACTGGAAGGAAAAAGCACACGCAAGTCTTGATCTCCTGTAAAAACTGCTGAACCTAGACTTTTCAGTTTCTCTCGGGAAGGTTTCAGTGTTGGGCAGTACCTCAGCATTTGTGCTTCATTGCAAGCTGAAAAAAAGAAAAAAAATGAATTAAAGAGGCGTCACTTGTAACAATGGCTGTATCAAGCTAATGTAGCTAGGTTGGATCAGAAGAGTTTGTAGACTGAATTCTCCAAAAGATGCCTGAAATCATGAACTTCTTTGTACATGGATATGCAAACAAATTCCCTTTGCTGTGATAGATACACAAAATTTCCCTTTGCTGAGGAGGCAGGATTTATCTGCTTTCAGAGCTGTGTTTCCCAATATTCCATTATTTTGCTATGTGTGATGAGGGCTACGTGTGTAAACAAGAGTCTAGAAACAGATACGCATATAAGAAATGTCATTTATACCGAATGATTTGGATTATTGAGTATAATCAGAAATTCTAGACAAGTAATTTAAAAAACCTGTTCAGCAGCTCTGCCATTACACGGTGAAAAAATTAAGGATTGTCTTTCTTCCACTGAATATTTCAATTTCAAATAATTCAAAAATGGACTGTAAACTGGGAATAAGAAGGAGAAGAAAGAGCTAAAGTGAGCTAAATCCTGTATAAAAACTGTAGACAAACTGACTTTGCCAAATCAAGTACAGAACTTAGTTTTAGACTCTGCATAACAGATGAGGAAAGGGACCTGGGAGTGTTGATAGATGCCAGGCTCAACATGAGCCGGCAGTGTGCTCAGGTGGGCAAGAAGGCCAATGGCATCCTGGCCTGTATTAGAAACAGTGTGGCCAGCAGGAGCAGGGAGGTGATCATCCCCCTGCACTCAGCTTTGGTGAGGCCGCACCTCAAGTACTGTGTTCAGTTTTAGGCCCCTCACTACAAGAAAGACATCGATGCCCTGGAACGTGTCCAGAGAAGGGCAACGAAACTGGTGAGGGGTATGGAACACAAGTCTTATGAGGAGCGGCTGAGGGAGCTGGGATTGTTTAGTCTGGAGAAGAGGAGGCTCAGGGGAGACCTCATTGCACTCTACAACTTCCTGAAGGGAGGCTGTGATGAGGGGGTCGGCCTCTTCTTCCAGATAACTAATGATAGGACTCGAGGTAATGGCCGAAAGTTGCACACGGGGAGATTTAGATCAGATATCAGGAAAAACTTTTTCTCTCAGAGAGTGGTCAAGCACTGGAACGGCCTGACCAGGGAGGTGGTGGAGTCACCGACCCTTGCGGTTTTTAAGAGGCGCCTGGACAAGGTGCTACAAGATATGGTTTAGTAGCTTAGTGGGTTGTATTGGTGATAGGATGACGGTTGGACTAGATGATCTTGAAGGTCCTTTCCAACCTTGTGATTCTGTGATAACACAAAATCGATATCTGCAAGTAATAGCAAGCTATCCGAAGTTGAAATGAGTGAACCCTCTAGGAAGTTACCTAGAAACCAGAATTGGTGGGTGCAGTTAAAATTTCCTCATTTGCTAACAGTGAAATGCTGATCAATATGCAACTCAAATTTAATTGACACAAACCTTTCATATTCAAGGACCTGGTCATAAAAATGACATTTTAAAAAATTACTATTTGCAGAGATATACTGGAAAGACATTTCAACATAAAAAAAAAACAACCAACGCTTTCCTTTACCCCCTCAAACAACAAAAATCGGTAATTGTTCAGGTAAATGTGTCTTTAGAAGGCAACTCTGACAGCAAGTTTTTATTATTCAGAATCTGTAACTCTGAGCTTCTGTGCAGTCACCAACACAGCAAAGGGATTTTTCAGAGGCAAAGAAGGTGAAAGAGGTGTGAAGGAGGATTTGGTAGCTGCCGTGAACTAAGTTCAAGCCTTTACACAAGTAAGCCCATTCTGCGAGTGATATTGTTTCTGGTGCAAACAATTTTATCCCACCCCCACCCCCACCAGGTGATTTAGTTGTATTTTAAAGATGCTAGAAACATTTTTCCTATGCCATGAATCTTCCACCATCTGCATGAAGTGTTTTATATCTTAAAATAGCCTGATATATAGCTGAAGTAATGTCCAGACATGCACAAATTAAGCTGTAAGAGAAATCCTTATCCAGTCATGATACTACAGTGGTGAAATTAATTAGGAGCTGACAACAATTCTAAGTACTTTTACTGTTTTACTGAAGGCAACCTTTGGTTACTATAAAGCAACCAAAATGGGAGCTCCAATTTTCTGCACAAAGTGTTCACAAATACTAGTAAATTAAGATTGGTTCCTTTCTCTTCACTGTCACCGTTTTGCCAGAAAGTTACAATTTTGCCATTTAAGTGATGCTCAGCTAGACCTCACTCTTCTTGGTTGGCTGTAGTAATATGTTTTCTTTTTTTGTACAAAAAAAAAAAAAAAAACCTAAGGTCTGACTACCCTCTCTATTTCAAAGATCTAACCAGAGAAACACTTAAACTGTCCTGACTGGTGAGGCACTGGAACAGGTTGCCCAGGGAAGTTGAGGCTGCCCCATCCCTGGAGGTGCTCAAGGCCAGGCTGGATGGGGCTCTGAGCAACCTGATCGAGTGGGTGGCATCCCTGCCCGTGGCAGGTGGGTTGGAACTAGATGATCTTTAAGGTCCCTTTCAACTTAAGCCATTCTATGATTTTACGATTCCTAAATGCTCACCAAAAACTCAACAAAATCCTTTTGCAAACCAAATCGCACCACCAGAAAACAACACTCTCCCTAACCTAATATATTGCTGGGTAGCTGCCCTATGCATTTTTGTGAGATAATAGTTGCAGAATTGCAGAAATACTACACCTCTAATATGCAATTCAGGGCTTGGGGCACCAAAACAGAAAAAAAATGCAAGAAAAAAGTATTGTAAAATCCATTTTACTTTTATTAAGAGTTACCCTTATGTTCATTAAGATGACAACTATTCATTTTATGAAGTTGTTCAGTGACATTTTAAAGACTATGCAAGACAGAGGCTTGCATAGAACTGCAAGGTATCAATCCAGGATTTCTAGTACTTATGCAATAAAGAAGTATTGTTTGGTATAAGCATGATTAAGCTTAAAGCATGTGCTAAGCAACAAAACTATCAAATGTGCCAGCTAAAATGGTTGCTCGTGTGCAGAAAGTGTTGTGTTTTTTTTTTTTTTCCCCCCAGAAAGCATTCTACCTGCTGTGGATGTGTTACACAGCTGGAATCAAATGCTGTGGATGCCTACAACTTCTGTCATAGAGATGGATGGAACACCATTCTGTGTATGCACAACCAACAGGAATAGTATCATCAATACCTTCCACAAAAGTAGGCAATATCCGTATGTTCCTGAGATGGAACAGTTCCTCAAAATCCTCATAAATAACATTTCCAGATATAAAAAGATACCTTTTCAGAAACAGTCACAGTCCTATGACTCAAAGGGGGATTAACAATATTTTCACTATACTGTTGCACACAGTATAAGGAATAGTTCCAAGCATCATTTTTGCAGTCTGCACTGTGTGTGACAGTTTCACAACAGGAGTTCACTAATTTACAGCAGAATGGCATGGCCTTCTCAGTACTGGCAATATTTTATTCCATGTACCATACTTGTTTTAAAACAAAACAAAAAACAAACTAAAACAAAGACCTCAAAAAACACCAAAAATACCCCACAGCATATTCCAAAATTCTGATACATTTGAAATACAGTTATTGACAATAAGTACTGCAAAAGTACTGATTCCTTTTTCCTCTCATTTTCTGCATCCTCATTTTCTTCCTATTGGTTATGCCATGACCTGTGACCTACCAAGGTGCAGGTGCTAATTTCTTTCTTTGGCTGATTTTGCCATCAAAACCAGACTTACTGCAACAAGTGCATAGTTTTAGGAAACCCCAGGCAGGAAAGCCGAAAACAGAATTAAAAAAAAAAAAAAAGCGAGAAATTTTACATTCTCAGTGCTAACTAGAATTGCACAAGTGCTTTGAAGTGGGACTAATCAGTGAAATAAACCACTGAGCCAAAATTCCATATTTCTTAATTTAGCATCATCTCCAGCACTGCACCAAACAGGTGAATTTTACTGACCTGTAACTAGTGTTTTTTATTAGTGGGATACAAACACATGGATCATTGTGACACAACTGCAACTCTTTATTTTACATATGTTCTGATCTCTTCTCCAGGGAATTTGGCTTCTTTTTTGACTTCATGTAGAAAAGGAAATATTACAATATTTGAAATTATTTATTGACACTAATCCTTTTCTTTTTTCTGCCTGTAAAAACTTTTCTGCAATTTTATTCAGTAACAAACTTGGAAGAAAACTTACACTACTTTAAGTTCTAATGAGATAACCTACACTGAATTTTTGGGTATCTATCCAGTTACAGAGTATTTGACATTACTTTCCAGAGGTGTTGAAAGGCTGATTTATTTAGTGACAAACTGAAGTTTCTCAGAGCATGTTCAGTGAGTGACTAGGCTTAATTTAATAAGCTCACAATTGTTCATAGACATGAACAATGTTATTCTATGGAATAAAACAATCATTAAGCACACTAAAGACAAAACACAATCTTTTTCATATAAGCTGTAGACTAGATCAGGGTAAAAGTGCCCTGAACTTTATGCCAATCACAGTAAACTGTTTCTAACATTATCTCAGGCATTTCCATGAAATTCATTACAAAATGCGTATACTTAGAAAAGAAAGACAAATACAGTAAAATATCATAGGGAAATATAGAATGCTTAATATAAAAAATGAATATGCACTGAGTATAGATATAGCTATGCAGAGATGGGAGTGTATAACTTGTTCATGAGATTGCTGCTAAAACGGAAGTAAAATTGATCAAAAATTTTTTCCTTCCTTTCAGTTGGCTGCGTATGTACACGTGTGGTGGTAACAACCCACACCTGTGTTCACTTCATGAAATTCCATACAGTAGTTTGAATCAAAAGGAAAAACTAATGGAAAGACTGGGTCTTGTTAAGCTAAGAGATAAACAAACGGTGTAATTTTCTCTTCTCTGTTTGCACTGTAACAGAAACGAAACAACTTAAGGATACTCTGACCAACCTAAGATATTCTTATATTCTTATATAAAAAAAAATATATATTCTTATATACTTTTGTCCTCATTTATTAATATAGCACTTGATCAGTTTGAGTGAAGCTGAAAAGAAATATCCTCAAGACTTGGTATATAAATGTAATAAAATAATGCAAAATAAAACAAAATAAGACTGTGACAAAAAGCAGACTGACTGGAATTTTTACTGTTAATAAAACCAAGATATTTTATTTAAATATACATAAAAAGGGGTATGTGTTCATATTAAAGTAAAATAGGTGTCTTTCTGCTCTTCAGATTTGCTGTTCCATATTACTCTTTCTTCCCTACTTCCTCCACCATGACATCAAGCAGACATCCAATATTTGACTAAAGAATCTCTGAAGCCTCTATGAAATGCTGCTTGACCATCAGTTCCATTCATGTTTTTGTCACAATAATGTTTTAAAACAACAGGCAGCAATGAACTGTTTGCATGTCTGAAGCTCAAAAATATTGACAGATTAGAGAACTGGATCAGAAACTGATAGATTAAGGAATCTATGCTCTGAAGCAGTTACTCTATTTTGTATGAACAGCATTATCAGAATTTTCAATTGCAGAGCAATCGTTCTTGCAGAAATAAATAGCTATTTCCTTAAATCAGAATAAATAGCTATTTCCTTAAATCAGAATGAAGATCTATCTTCCCACATCTCAATGTTAGACTGAAGCATAACGAATTCATACTTAATAAAGAACAGAATTCTGGAAGAGAAGCATGGGTTTGACAGTATTTGTTACACTCCCCGCTCTCCACTTAGTCACAGGACAGTAGGATTGCAAAATTAGATCCTAATATTGTGTATTTTTTGTAGCAAAAACAAAACAAAACAACAACAACAACAACAACAACAACAAAGAACAAACTACAACAAAAGAACAGCCTAAGGGTGTCAACTATTACTGTTTAGAGACCTCAGCCTCTTATAAAAGGAGTGGGAAGATGGATCTGAAATATGCTTCAGAAAGGTGAAGATAGGTAGTTTCATTTCAATCCAAGTAGAAATGCAGTAAACCTCAGAACCCTGCACAGGAGAAGATATAAACCACAAATCAGCCAAATAAGGAACAGTTACAAGGAAAAGTGCATGCCGTTTGTGAACACTGACTGACTGCATTTCTTTCTAGAGCTTCCTCCCCTCACAATAAAGGAATCTGTGACCTCGACCTACTGAGAACCTTGTCCCACCAAAATCTTACCTTGTGCGCAGTTTCTGCAAACTGCTGAGCACTGTTTTTCAGCTCCTCTGTCTTTTCTTCTGCTCGACCTAGCCTTTCACCACGCTCATTCAAAGCCTGACTTGCCTTCTGTACTGCACTTGTCACACTGTCTGCTGCTGAATGGAGTATGCTGTTTCCTGCAATATCAAAATAAACTGTTAGAACACCCAAATATAGATATACTTTGCATTAAATACAAAGTATAAATATAAATTAAATATTTTCATTTATAAAATTCTAAAATTAATATGTTATCTGCCAGTTTATCATCTAGTCGCATTTTGGATAGTGGGATAAGTTGCTGTTTTCTCAGTGAAACCACATTATTAGTAAGTCATAAAAAATACCATATTGCAACATAATATTTGGGGAATATAAGGAAGCAGTGGACATAGCTTAGCTACGTATTTTTTTTTTAAGCCTTATGCTCTTATACATTTTCAGAAACTTACTCTGTTAAATCCATGACACAGATTAGAAGTACGCAGCTTTTCCAAACACTCTCATCTTAACATAGAGTAACTTTCTTTGAAACAGTCACCCTACGTTCTTGTAGAATAAGTGAAAAACTCTGTAAGGCACTTCTGTACAAATTCACCATTTTCTTGCATATTTAACCATCACAATTATTTTTCATTTACAAGTCCACCCAAACACTATTGCTACAGTCAATTTATATTGCTCTGATCTATCTACTTTCATCCCTTCTCCATGTGAAGCACTGGTCATGCTTCATGTGACAACATACTGAATATAAACCTTCACATTCAAAGTCCCAGCAATGCTCAGTATCATCTAAGCCCTTAACTTTATCATCAAAATCTGCTTACTAATTTATCTGTTTCTTCTCTGGCATACAGTGTAGCAGTTTCTTCAAGTTTTCAACAGAACTGCATTTCTCCTCTACATTTACCCCCTCTAAATGCTCACTCCTGTCACTATGCTTTTCTATACTGCTTCTCAACAGAAGGGCTCATCCTTTTTCTTGAAGGAATTGCTGATGAATGTTTATAATGTTTATAATGTTTATAATGTTTGATAACTAATGATAGGACTCGAGGTAACGGCCGAAAGTTGCGCACGGGGAGATTTAGATCAGATATCAGGAAAAACTTTTTCTCTCAGAGAGTGGTCAAGCACTGGAACGGCCTGACCAGGGAGGTGGTGGAGTCACCGACCCTTGCGGTTTTTAAGAGGCGCCTGGACAAGGTGCTACAAGATATGGTTTAGTAGCTTAGTGGGTAGTATTGGTGATAGGATGACGGTTGGACTAGATGATCTTGAAGGTCCTTTCCAACCTTGTGATTCTTTGATTCTGTAATACGTACAACAGTACAAACTGAAAACTCCTCACAGAAAGTTGCACGTTATCAGTACCAACTGGTACGTATTAAAATACACATATTACAAAAATTTACATCTTATCCTTCAACTTTTTCAGCAAAAGGACTAGTAAAAATTAAACCTTCCACAATATGGTGGTATGACAGTTCCTTGGTGACAGTTCCATCAGAACTTCAAAAGCTTTAAAACTTAATCTACTTTACTGGGAATTAATTATCTAGACATATACAAAGACACTGTAAGAGTCAGAAAGCAAATACAGATAGAGTATTAACCATTAGGAACACCATCACTGCTAACTTTCTGAACTACCCCTGAATATTGTATTCATACAGAGCCTTTTTTCACAGCATTAAAAACAAATATGAAACACTTAAGTGCATTATGCTGGTAAAGGTATAAAACTACTTTAGCATGCAAAACTTAACTGAGCACCACAGCAAATCTGTGTTACAATGAAGTCTGTTATTCTTATGGACGACAACTGAAAATAAACACATACCTACTGCTTTTATCGTTAATCTGAAAAGTGTGTCTACTTAAAAATATTCTCAGGTTAATAAAAACCCAAACATGACTTTCAATGGTTATTTTGCTATTAGTTTCATGAGTAAAACCAAGAACAAAAGATCCATTGAGACTAACTTTACAGTTAATACTTCTTTCCTTAGAAACAGCAAACAAACAATGAAGAGAGAAACCAGAGTTTGCTCCAAGTAGCCTATGAAACAGAGTGAGCTACACATGCATGAACTCTTGAGAAAAAAACAAAACCTCCAATTTTATTGAACTAAATCAGAACTATTATCAAATTACGGAGGTGGGGGAGGGACCCAAGAACCTACACACTGACTCACGGATTATGAATCATTATGAGAAATACCAAGCCAAGACCACCTTACATCATGCCTACCAATATTGTTACACTACTCACATTAGTAATTAAAAATAAGAGGTGTATAGGATGTGGAACATCTACAGGTTTTTTTTGTTTTTTATTTTTTGTAAGTAACAAAGGAGCCGCATTTAGAAAAGAAAATTGGCATTAATACTGAAGAGATGAATATCTAAGAACACTGTGAGCTAGAATTTGTCAAGACAGAAGTGAAACGTTATCTTTTCATGTAGTCTATCTTCAGACCCTGAGGAGTCTGATAATAAATTCAGTCAAATCACATGAAATATTGTACACTTCCTTTAACATTTTTCAGTCAGTTGTTGCTTTGTTTGTAATTGGCTTGTTTAAAGCCAGTTCCACTGATTTTTCTCCGAAGCTTATTTTGGCTTTTGTTCAGGTCACTTTTCCTGTAAACACATGTACTGGGCAATACTGCACTGGAAATAGTTTCCTTTTTTCATGGTGTGATCTAAGGCTTTAACCTCTTGTACAAATCAGTGCTAGTTTTCTAGGAAAAGATTTTTTTTTAAAACCTCTCAACACTGGATTAACTCTGCTGTTGCTTTACACAATCAGAAGGCTGATTCAACTGAATTCAACTGAAGCAAAGTGTGTGGAGAGCTTTCTAACAGTCATCATCATCTAAAGCCTTAAAACTTGTTGGGGAATAGAAGTTAACAGAGATTGCTGACCTGAAATGTCAGCAAACTTTAAAAAAAATAAAAAATCCACTCCAATCTATGAGCAACACAGAAACCCATATCTCAGTAGTTTACTGAATTTCATCAGTGTATTTCTAGAGCATATGTAGGTGGTTTCTGGTATGACTATGCTTTGTCCTTATATTAGTATCCCTGAATAGGAACATTTGTACTGGATGTATTGTAGAATCATTCGCATGAACTAATCACATAACATTCTTCTTATAACCTGCAAAATTTTCAAGCTGTTCTTCAGGAGGTAACTACCATGATTCAAAATTTCCAGACAAGTTAGTTCCATGACTGAACACCAAAACTGCCTAAGTTGTACCCACTTAGATGTAAACTTCTCCCAACCAACTGATGTCCACTGAACCACTTTAAATAAATAAATAAATGAGACAGTCAACATCTCTTTCCTAGAGCCTGTTAACACTGTTTTCCATCTTTGCTTAGTTTTTGCCGAAGACATGTGAAATCTGCCATTAACCTTTTTTATTACTATTATTTTTAATTTAATTTTTTTTTAAATTTTTCTGGCTCTATGAAGATTTCAGGACTTCTCATCTATTAGGTGAGATACAGAATCTCCTCAGTGTAAGCCTTTCAATACCTTTTCACATAACATCTTTTCAGGAAAGAGATTTCATGACACTTGCAAGATAAGAGATACTGCAAAAATATGGGTATGGATCAGCTGATGTTCTGCGTTGCGTTTAGTAGAAGGCCACTTGCATTATTCCCAAGATGTTCAATTACAAGGTTCTGCATTCGCAGATTTTGTGTGCCTACAGTTTTCATTGCATGTAGAGTCACATACTTGTAGTGGTGTTTTTTCTACGGTATACATAAATCTTCTGGTTTCTGAAGCACATGCATCTTTCTATAGCTGTGTAGAACAGATTCCAGCAATTAAGACTTACAGACTTTTATCTTCCAAACAAATATGAAAGAAAAACAGAAAAGTTTACATATTTCATCATTTTATGAAACAGCTCTTTTCAAGTCACTGTTAAGGGCAAGCACACATTTTATTTTATTTTTAAATCTAGCAGTATTTGTTGACTCACTAAGTGGAGCAAATATATACTGCCAGATACAATGGGGAAAATATGTATTTATATTGAGTTTAATCTAAAGTATTAGGTTAATATTAATTTCTACTATCAGCAAAATGTGTATGTTTAGGTCAAATTTGGTTTGCAACTAAACAAAACAAGACAGATGTTGGGTTTAATTCAGTGTTTTTCAACAGTAAGTTTGCTATATATAAAAGCACAGAAACAATTTTTTTTCAGTTACTTAGAAAAGAGGCTTAATAAGGTGGCTTTTAATACAGCTTTTTCTATGATATTTTGTCTTATTATGTAAAGTTGTCTTATTATCTGAAGAGGAAATTGATATTCAGATTTCCAAACTGATTAATAGCTACACAGCTTGGTAATCCAATTTGCTTAGCAAATCAGATATAACATTCTGAATTTGTTGTAGCAGAATATGAACTGCTGAAATTAAACTCCCCTTTCTCCTTCAAAAATTCAGTTAGTGACCCGTATAATTATACATAACATATCAGGCCCAAAGGTGGAGAAACAGTGACAGGGCAGCAGCCTTTGGGCTACTGCTTTAGCCCAGTGATCCTAGAAGCATTACTTGCTGATGGACAGAAAAACTGAAGAAGAAACAAGACTTTGCAGGAAGCACCACAGCTTCTGTCAGCATCATTTTTAAGTTTTTGGTACTTATGATCAGAAGCTATGCACAAAGAAAAGAACACTCTTAACCTGTCATACACAGTACCTGAAAGATAAACAGACACTGTCATCAATCAGCAGGAGAACTGGTCTATTTAATGAAGAAACTAATTGGTCTCCTGAGATATCATTATTGTAGCTTGCATGATCTGTTTTAACACACATTCATAAGAGGTTCATCACATTCTCTATCAGCCATATCAAAAGTATTTCAGTTCAATCCAGTGCTTTATCTGTACATCAGTGGTAAGACTTTACAGCGACTGATTTGTAAACACAAGCATTTAATTTTTAATTGCGCATGCATTAACACAGCATTTAGCAATTACCTTGTTTCGAGAAGAAAATAACCGTGACTACTACTGGTAATTAAGAAGCTCTGTTTATCACATCAAAACAATTTATTTGTTCTTAAGAAAATGAGCTATATATGGTTCCTATTGAACTGCATAAAACTGGATCTGCATCACTGAATAAAGTAAGGTTAGAAGCATAACAGCAATCAGTTCAGATTCATTAACAAGACCACCTGTATCACAACATACTTATACTATATGCCCTCGCATACTATTTACACTAGGATATACTTGTGTCATTAAAAGTTCAATAGAAGTTTGGAAACAGGAACTGAAGAATGGCTTTTCTTTAACACTATTTTAACACTATTTTGTGTTTTGTTGACTGCTTGTGCACTCACCACCTAAGAGCCAAAGGCACTGCACAGTTAAAATATCAATACAAAAGTAAAAGGTCTTGAGAGAGAGGAGAGAGATACTGAACAATTAAATTTTCAGTTCAAAAAAGATGTTCTTTGTAAGCAGTAAAAGGTTCTGAAAAAGCGAAGAAGATACACAGTACAATAGTATTTCTCCTCTCAAGTTACTTCAAAACACAGTAAAAGCAGTTTAAATTGACAAAAGTCAAACATAAAAAAAACCACCACTTAACTGAGGAACAACCTAATACAAATTCTGGGTTTCCTGATAGAGAATAGAGAAAGGAGCATTTTAACTGTGTTTCAAGTTACAGCTAGGTTTCAAGACTATTTTACAGTTTACCTCATCACTCCTTAAAAGGAAGGTGAAAAATGACAGAATAGAGCTTCAGAAGGAAATTTTGAAAATAAATCACCTTCTTTTTAATTTCCATCCAAAACTAATGATGATCCTTTCGACTTATGTAACAGGCCAGCTTTAAATTATTTGCTTAGTTATGGCAGATTTCTAACTTTTCATCAGAGATCATTAAGGTCCACATGCGTATAAAAACTTTGTTTAAATTATAAAGAAATTTAAAAGCAAAACCAAACATTTTTCTAATATTTTGATCTTGTGTTCACATGTTCCAGATCTCTTACTGGCAAGTTAACAAAGCACGGGAAAAATACTCAAGATAAACAGTAACTTCAGGCCAAGTACTTCTGTAATTTTTAAAGAAAATATATCTATTTTTAATGTTCTTCAGAAATACAATAAAGTTAAAAATTTTCCTTAAAGAACCACAGGTAATTTTGGGGTCTATTTTAGCATTTCATGCTGTCATCCAGGATGTTAATGCTAAATAGCATGGGCCTCAGTGCTGACTTAAAATGAACACCAGTAGTATCTAGTTGCCATTTAGACTTCAAACTGCTGACCAGTACTGTTGTTGTTCACCCACACTGTTATCTACTTATCCAGTTCATAATTCCCCAGCTTTGCTAATAACAATGCTAGAGCAGAATGTGTTGAATGCCTTGCTGAAGTCAAGGAAAATTACATCTGCTGTTCTCCCTTCATCCACTAAGACAGTCATTTCATCACAGAAGACAAGCTGGTCAGGTACAATTTGCTTTTAACAAATCTCCCTACTAGCACTGTTTGTCCTTTGTGTGTCTAGAAATGTTCTTCACAAGGATTTGCTCCATAGCCTTCCTGGGGAAAGAAGATAGACTGCCTCCTATTCCTCTGATTGTCCCTTTTTTTTAAAGAGAAAAAAAAAGTGAAATTTAACTATTTAACTTCTTCCAGTTCTCAGGGATCCCTGCAACCAGTTACCATGACTTCTCAATGCTAACAGAGAAAAACACCACCAGTCAGCTCCCTCAGAACCCTCAAACTGGTCCTACCATTCATTTCCTACCAGTATATTGCTTGTTTTACGATACAAGCATCTATTCAATAACCTGTAATAAGAACTCAGAAAAAAAATCCTTCTACTTTCTTCATATATTTTATCTAACTACGAATGTATCTTACAATTCAAAATTGATTAGATATTTAATTATTCTGAATAATTAAACAACTTCACTAAACTAAGGTAAAGTGTACTTCATGCTAACTAACAGCTGAAATTTTTAGGACAGAATTGGTTCAAGACATTGATAAATACCAAAGCTTCTCCATGCATGCAGATAGAATTCAAACCTATGAAAGCCTCATTCAATTCTCAGTCCTACACATAATATGGCTACTCATGTTGGATCTTGTCTTAGTTGTCAATCTCAAGTATTAATTTTCAAATTCCAGGCGTGATAAAAGTTACTGTGGTCATTTTAGTCATTTGCCTGTCCACCTCCCTCTTGTTTTTCATAAAAAGTTTTTCAAAACATCTACCCTTAATGGCTGCACAGAAAAGATCCATAGTATTTCCTTGACACTAAACTGATTCGCCACATCTTTAGAAAGTTTTAATGAAGGAAAAAAATTATCAAATCTACTAGCATAGCAGGTCTTCCTAGTCAAAATGAGATTATTATTATTTTTTTTAAACCTAATAATCTTTTGTGTCTTTTTGTCAATGAAGGGCTGTTATTTTAGCACTCCTATTTCTGATACATTACAGGCAGAGATAACGTCTTATGCTAAGCCTGAATGTAATGTGGCTCAAGCTGCTGGAAATCAAAGGGGAAGAAATCATCTAGTGCGCAGCTTGGAAATTTGTACTTGTTCGAGCTAAATACCTCCATCAGCACTGCTCATCAACAGCTTGTGTGTAACTAGGCTCTGTAGTCTGCAGCTCACGAACACCCCTGACGTAGACTTCCCTAAACCTCCCCTAAATGTACAAGAGTAGAAGCAGCTCCACTGCAAAACCCCTCTCCACGTCCAATGATGACAGCCAGGATTTGCTCCACAGAAAAAAACGAAAATTTTTGTGAATATAGCAGAAATTGGATGATTCCTACAACATTGTTTTGGACTGACAACAGCTAGAACAAATGACTGAAAGTTTCAATCCTGGAGCTACAGTTAGTAATACTTGCCAATACTAACAGCATCATATACCTGTACAATTATTTAATATTTTACTTTCACTGTAATTAGTCTAGCTACCAATAGAAACCGTACAGAAGCTAGCTGTTTGATTTCCTTCAGACAATTGTGCTTTAACCTGTGGAACACTCCGTCTACTATGTGTATTGCCCCCTCTCCCAACAAGCACTGGAAATTGATAATTTTGTTTTGCAAATAATGAAGGAGATTCCTGCTATCAAAGACAAAATAGATTACGTAGATTTCGGGCTGATCTTGTTTAGCTGTTCCTTACATTCCCAGAAAACTCCTGTTGATGTTGTTTAAAAAAAACTGATGGACATTTAAGAAAATTACAACAATCAGTAGATGTTTTCAAAAAATTTTAGAGCAAGGTAAATACATAGTGATAGTTATCTAGTGTATTTTCGAAGTCTCCAGTGATTTGTGACTTTAGGGATTTCCTGAGACAAAGAAAATATCTTTGCACATATCATTCTTGATCAAATTATTTTCATAAACTTCTCTAAGGAAAGACCAATCCCAATTTTAGCTGCCAAACAAGATTATCCCCAAACATACCAAACATATGCATAATCTCTCCTGTTTAACTCCCCTATCCCAGAACCAGAACCACACAAACTAAAGAAAATCAAGTAGCAAGAAACACAGCAGACAGTTGATTAAAGTTGATTAAAACTTGGAAGCAGCACATGAACAGAATGACTTCTGCAGAACATAAGGACTGAAATCCAATCAAGTGAAGAAGATGAGGCTTAAAAAAAAAATCACTTCAATGGTTCAACAGTTCAACTGCTTAATATTTTTTATAGCTAACAGGCAAGATGTATACAAATTTCTCTATGTGGCTGGCAAAATCTTAGATTTAGAAAGAGCTGTACTACTCCTGATGATTTTCTTGCTATAAGGCCCTTCATGTGCCTCAAAATTGTTTCCAGGATTAGCTGCTCCATCACCTCCCCTGGGATCGAGGTGAGGCTGACTGGCCTGTAGTTCCCAGGGTCCTCCTTCTTGCCCTTCTTGAAGATAGGAGCGACATCTCTGGGACCTGGGATTCCTCAGGGCCAGTGTTGCTGGTAAAGACTAAAGCAAAGAAGGCACTCCGTACTTCGGCCTTTTCACTGTCCCAAGTAACCAAGGCTCCTGTTTCGTTCAGCAGTGGGCTTGCATTTTCTCTAGTCTTCCTCTTTGAATACATCAAAGAGGAAAAATTCAGCCAGAGATTGGCTGTGCAAGAGCAGCCGCCCTTATGGAGAACATGATCTAGTAACCTAGAAACTATACATACAAGGGCAATCTTTTAGTAACATCCCAGTCACCCAAGACTTGTATGATTATGCTTATGTCTACATCTGAATGTTTCCTCTGCTAATTGTGCACATTTCTCCAACTCGTTTCAATCAGCTCCTGTCAACAGTAAAAATTAACTTGAATGTAGCTGATTTAGTCACTTTAGAGAGCACTTTGGAAGTCTTCCCCTCCCTCCGCCCCAACATGCATCCCATCTAGTCTCTAGATAATTTCAATATTTAAACTATCAGCCAGAAAGGATGACCAAGTGTTCTGAAATACAGAACATTCATAGAAAGTATTTATTATCTTTACTGGATTTATTAATTTAATTACAACTTTAAAATACTTGAAGCTGCAGATTGAAATCGGAACATCATTTTCTCCATTTATCTTCCAAGGATAATGTCCTTCCTACCTTAAATTTGAGCCTTAAAATTTAGAAGTCTCCTAGCTCAGCCTGAACAGGAGGATTTCTATGGACTTCCACCTTTTCTGAAAGTAAACGGAACACTTCTGTAAGTCTTTGTACCCGAATCTAGAAAGTTTATAACTGTCAAAAAAAAGCATTAGCTACCAAAGTCTGGTAACTATTGCGATAGAAGTAGTACACAGGTTTGTCCCTCTACACTGCCCCCCTCTGTCTCCCAGCAAATACTCTTTGTAGAAAAATACAAGGAAGAAAGTAACTTGGGCAAAGAGAAATCAAGGAAAGGGAGAAGAGGCAGACTAATAAAGTATAATGGGGTTTCACAGCTAGTTTAAGCCAATGTGAACCTCTACAACTGCCAGCCTTGCCCCTCTGCAGGTGCCCTATACCACATGCACATTTCTATTGTCTTCCTTGTATCTGCACTTGTAACTTCACAGCCAGATGGATAAGCAGATTTCATAACTGATCCAGACGAAAATCCATGCTAAACAGAAGGCCAGAGCTTAAACAAAAGAATAATTTTCAGGCAGTCCAGTCTCTAGCTGAACACACAGTGTTCAGTTAGAGGTGCCAGTGCTAGCACAAAGGTGGCAGACTGCATTTCATTTAGCTTGTACTGATCATACAACATCACAAGTCATTATACTCTCAAGTCATGGATCAATGTTCCAGCTTTGTAAAAATCTGATTCTACATGGGAAAGCAGCATAGGTATCAGAATAAGAAGTAATTTAAAATTAAGACTGATTACACTAGTTTTCACTGTTTTGATGTGTGGTAGGCAATTTCTTCTCACACAAATGAATCTTTTAATACCCGTTAACACCAACAGTGGCCAAGAATAGCTTTGAATAGAAAAATGCAGGCAAATATTACATATTGTTTTGAAGTACAGAGATTTTTAGATACACTGAATTACATCTAATACCTCTAAAAATAGATCTAATTTGGTATTTTGCCTATAGCATATAAAAGAAAGAAAAAAATAAAACTAGGTGAAGTTCACAGTGAACAAAGAGGAGTCTGCTATGGTTGCTGCAGGAGGGTAGGGTAAGTCCAAAAGATACCACTGAACTATTCAGTAGGAGTGGAAGGATATACTACTAAATAACCCGTTCAAAAAATAGCAATGGCCGTCCTAACTGCAAGCTTAAGTTGACACTTGAGAGAACTCTACCTTCCATACCTTCCTGTCCAAATCCGTAACTGGCTTTAAAGCATCATTTCAGCATTAGTCCTTTAGAGGGAGGAAAGGAGAGGAGAAGGAAACAGAAGAAAGAGTATTGTTTACATAGGTGCATACATACATGTAAACTAAGGGTATGTACTGATAGGCCTTCTCAAAGAGGCAAAGAAATCATTTGATGTTACATCTTGTCAGTGGTCTGGCAGTGGAGATGGAATGGAAAGTACTACGTAAATTCATCAACTCCCTACCCTTTCAACCAAGAAACATTTCTGATGGAATGTAGAGATGAGACAAATGACTTTACAGAATTTGTTCATAGTCTGATAGCAGCACAGGATCTACCAAGATTAGCAGGTATAACTGGTCTTCCAGTAGTTTGGACCAGCTTCTAATTTATACCTTCAATAATGGGAAAGTTAAGTGCTTTTAGGGATTATTATTTCAGATTTGATCAGACTCTACCCCCAGAAATCAAAACAGTGATGCCCATATCAAACCTCTTCTCCCCTCAAGATGTTCTACAGCTGCACAGATGCAATACAATGCATTGTCTATACTAAGTGAAAGTGATGCAAATCCAATCTGTTTTGAATTTTATGAGTGAGTTTAGATACTATGAAGACGAAGACAAAAAAATCAGTAAATTATATTCTTAGAAAATTACTGTCATACTAAAGAAGGCGTTCTGAAATGGCTGTCAAATTAACTTTTCTTCAACAATTTTCTTTAGTGATGTACAGCAAATATCAGTTCTCCACAGGGAGTACTTCAAAGACGTTGCAAAGTTCTTATCAATGGCATCATTAGTTTATGAGTCTGGGCAGCTGCATTTCACCTGAAATACAGTAACTTTCTTTACAGCTGGAGGATGTGACCTCTCATGTTCACTGAACTGTAGCAGTGGAACCACAGAAGCTTATTGTCGTTGTAGGTGGAGCTGTGACACAGCCTTCTCCTGGAATCAGATTCCTAGCATGACTGACATTCAGAAACTGATTTCTCTATTGATTTGATTTTTACAGGCTGTTTACTTTCTTCCACAAAAGCATTTTTTCAAGCAGAACTCTTACACAAAAAAAAACCAAACAAACAACAAAAAAAACCAACACAACAGTACAGTAACTTTCAAACCATAATAAACGNTGCATTATAAGCCAATTGTATTTTATTTATAAAGGAGAAAAGAATAGCAAGTAAGTAAATAGAACTGTCACAATTCATCAGACTTGTGGTCTGTCTACTCCTGTATCTACCAGTGTGCATTACCACATTCTCAAAGGGATGTAATATTGCAATAGACAAAGTGGAATAACTACACACACTGAAGTCTTCTCCTAAGGCTCAATAATTATTATTTTTCTTGATCATCAGAAGAACAAGAGTATAACAGATTACTTCCAAACTTTGCATATTAATAAAATTATGGTTATACTCATATCTGTGGACAGCTAATCTTTTAGATGTTTTTACCTAAGCATCACATTAAGGCAATGATTTTCATAAGCTGTATTTTTTTCTAACTTTGATCTTTTTGTCTTAATCTTATTTACCTTTAATAAATGTTCCATTGGGGAAAAAAAAGAATGAGATATTACTTATAACTTTTCAGGATAATTACATTCACAGACTTTGCTTTCTCCCTCTCTCCCCCTCAAAATATAGTACTCAAGTTTAAAGTTTAGCCAAAGTTACAGAAACTACAAATTAATAATTAAAATCTGGAAAACATATAGCACAAACATTAAAAGTCAAATTGACAAATCATAGATGTCTTTCAGAAAAACCTTACCTTCTATGTTTCAAATGTACTTCTGCTGATGTTTTTCTGTCCTGGCATCAATGCCAGTATTTAATGTTCTCACATTGCGGATCAGCTATAAAGTAAGGGAATTCCTAACTCATATCGATTCCTTATTATCACCACTTTTAACCCTCTTCCAAACCGAGAAATTTATTTAAACTTGAAAACTTTAAACTCAAATCTAACATATTTATATAAATCAGGACAAATCTAAGTTAGTATTTTCAATACTAAAATAATACTTACACTAATAAAAGTCTACTAACCAGAAACTTTTAGAATGAGTAATTAGTACAAAAACACACAACTCCATTCTGGCTCTGTAAACACCAAAATCAGATATTTTGATATAAAACTTCTGTCATTTCTATGACAAACAGTACCTGTTCTACACTCTGAAGATAACATCCCACTTAGACCTTCATTCTTCAGAATGCAGGAAAATCTATTGCTCACTGGTTTCTATATTATCTTGTCTGAGAGTTCCATAAATCAAAAAGGAAACAAACAACAAATAGAACAATAAACGTCCCTTCTGATTTTACATACCCCTACAGTTTTTAAAAGAATGTAATACACTTTTTTGCCCAAGATTCCTGTTTTTGAAAGTTAGAGGTCTGTTAGGGTGACAAAGCACTGGAACAGGCTGCCCAGAGAGGTCGTGGAGTCTTCTTCTTTGGAGACATTCAAAACCTGCCTGGATATGATCCTGTGCAATGTGCTCTAGGTGACCCTGCTTGAGCACAGGAGTTGGACTAGATGATCTCTGGAGGTCCCTTCAAACCTCAGGCATTCTGTGATTCTGTCTGATTATATGCAGTATTTCTACAGAACAAGCACTAAATTGTTCTTATCCATTCTGATCTCAACAAGTGGCTTTTACGTTTAAGATAGCTAAAACCCACTCAGTTAAATAAAAAAATGGTAAAGCGGAATTAATTTTGACAAACACGCAGAGGATAAAAGTAAGCACCTGAAACGGTCTCTGACAGTAAAAAAAATTTCTAATATTTCAATTTCTAGATTGACATTCACCTTTATTTACTCTAAAGAAAAAAACCAAGGATTTGATATACATTGGCAAAAGATCCCTT
>VXAL01011848.1:48504-76627 GCA_013399475.1 Chauna torquata
GCGTACTAATGCCTTGTTTGAAACATATCAGCAGATTAGTGTTTGAGTACAATCTCACTTTAGGTTGGTCTGATGTGGCACACTTTAGGGAAAAAACGTCTTCCTCAGAAAAATATAAAACACACCAAAACTCTTAGGCACAAATTACTTGCAAAATTTAAGCCCATGCATCTGCTTTGCAACAACAACAACAACAAAAAAACCACCAACCCACACAAACAAAAAACCCAGCACCAAAAAAAAACCCAAACCCCAAAAAACTGAAATAAAACCTTGACTGTTAAAAGCACTACTGCTTAAAAAAAAAAATCTGAACAATAAAATTTTATCTGTCCACATAGATAACCATGAATTATTTGCTGAAAGTGTGTTTTACATGACTGAATTGGCTTAATTTCCTACCAGAAAACAGCCAGTGAAAAGTGTAAGTGAATGGACAGTACATAAAAGACAAGATAAAGGAAACACGCAGAGAGGAAAAGGTTTTTGTTTGTTTTTTTAAAGCAGTATCCATAGCTTTTCTGGACACAGTACACTAATATCAGTCTTTGAGATAGAAAAAAGAATATATTTTTTCTTTTGCAATCTGTGTGTATGAATAATGCATTTATACTTATAGCTAATTTAAAACCAGGTGGAAGGGGAAAAAAAAAATGTTCCACAGATCCTGATTTCATTAACCTTCAAAGGTTAAAACTAAAGATATTTTGAAACAGATAAATAAATGCAACAGTTGAAAGATTTTGAAAGAAAAAAAATGAAGAAAAAGCACAGGTGTGAAACATGAAGGAGACATAGATCAGAGAAATCAAGAATCTTTAATATTCAAAAATAGTTTCACTCTTCTCCAGCCCACCTAGCAAAGATTACACAACTAGGACACTCCATAGTTTGAACTTTTGTCAGCAGCTATGCCCTCACAGCTCAGAGCCATGCTGCGACTGTTGGTATGACAGCTAGACAGGAGTGGAGCTACCTGCTATCCTGGTGTTTTTTTTTTTTTTTTAATTAAAAAAAAATAGAGGACACTAGTATTAGTGCAATTAAATTAAAAATAAAGTTATCCCCACAAACAGTCATGTATCAGGAGAGGAATAATACAATGCCACAACAGTGCAAAAAAGCCCTAATCCATGATAGTATCTGGAGGACAAACACCCCCCCAACCCAGGAGAAACAAAGTAGAATCACTTTAAACAGCAAAAAAAGTTAAGAATCTGGGTATGCAGAAATGCTGCCAAAAATAAGCAAACAATCTGTATTCCATTAAATATCTCATTACACAAAACCAAAGTGTCTGAACATGGAGAGTACAAGCAAGAAGCACAAGTACAAGCAACACTGTAACACCTTGGAGATGTGTTCCTACTGTTGTCACTATATAATCATTGCACACTGCAATGAGAGCGATTTATTTTAAAATGGATGAACTGCTCATTAAGCCTCCCTGTACTTAGTTCTTCTGACCAAATTACAGCTTCTCTGTGGCAAAAAATGAGGTGCAGACTCAGGCAAATTTGGTAACTGGCATGATTGTTAACAAGTGAAAAAATGCAACAAAGTCCAGAGAGTTTTCTAAAAGCGTATGTTTGAAATTATGATCTATAATTACAACCACCCCTAAAGACATGCACAACCTTCAAAGTGAAATCTCACAATGCAGCTTTCTTGACTCATGACATTTTCTTGTCTCATGACCAACTTCTTTTTCAGTCCATCCTAGTGCATTTGAGGTAACAGTGTAGATAACCTGTAGCACTCTACGTCTTACAAGAAATTCTCTGGAAGCGTGCTTGAAATGGAAAATGCATTTGGTTTCTTCCAACCCGGAATTAGAGTTATCAAACACGGCCAGGTCAAAATAATTATTCAGGCTTCTTTAAAATGGGAGTCCTGAAATGAGACTATTTACATTTTGTGTCCACAGCAATCTGCACACTTGCTGTAGCAATCAAGCAGAAAAAATGGATAATTTGTGTTTGGTTTCATACATCTGTTGCAACACTTAACCTAAAGAAAACTACCTTAGCTCCATCCATCCTACCCTGAGGTACAGAAACACGCTAGATAAAACCATGTCCAACCAATAGTTACAGAATGAACACAAAAAAGTTATAATTGAAAAGTAAGCTTCAAGTATCAACTTTAATAAATAAGAATTTACTGCGGAATTTCCTTGTCAGGGAGATTAATTGATCTGGGAAGGTTAAAATCAAATGCAATTTCCCTTACAGCATAATATTGTTACAATTTTGCCACAGTTCAATACTAAATTTTGGATAAGACAATCAACTAACTTCTGACCCAGCAGCAATACTTTGGGCAACAGTTATCAGGAGCAAGGATAAAATCATTTTAGTTTTTTCTTAACAGAAGCTTCCCTCTCTCACTAAGTGCTTTGCATTTGCCAGCATCCTAGCTCTTATGTAATGCTCTTCTCATTAAAAACACAGTTGATTCAGGACTAAGAGATACTTCTGAACCCACTGATGGGAAAAGACATTCACCAATATCAATGACAGCCTTAAACACTTTGTGTTCGTCTTTGCTGAACGTCATCAAGTTCCTGTCATCCCATTCCTCCATCTAGAGGCAGCCTGTTAACACTCCTATCCCCTCCCCATCTATTGACGACTCCCCTCCCATCTGGTATTATCTGCAAACCCGAGGGAGGCACAGCACATCCTGTTGTCCCGGTCCCAGGCAAGCGCACGCACTAGGATCGTCTCCAATATCAGCCTCTGCATAACAACCTTCGCAGCTGGCCTGATGGGCGCCGAACCACTGAGAAGACAGTCACACCCTTGACCCCTGTTGTCCTGCAAGCTCTTCCGCTCACCTTGCAGTCCCCCTGTCCAATCCAAAGCATTTATTTGCCTGCAAGGATGGAAAGGCAGAGCGCTGAAAGCTTTGCTACCCTTTTAGGTGACTATGTTCCCATATGGTTACTAGGTATTAGAGTTACATCAGGATTTATAACTTCCACTATAAGCATCAATACATTGATACACTGTTGTAATGCAAAACAGTGAGCTAGTGATCTTCTGTCTTTTGATAGGAGTTTTATATAATACGTAAGTTTTACCTTAACCAATAGTCTATTTTAACGTTACTTAATTACAGAAGGCTCAGGGCCTAACACTTTAGATCAGACCAATTGTATAATGCCACACATTCCCTCTAAGAGCCTAACACTAAGCAGAGAATTTACAAATTTCAACTTAAGTAATCGTTATACATAAGCTTATAGTGAAAGCTTGAATGGACTCTAAACATATACGTAATTTATGTACCTATTACTTGGAAATAATGCTATAATTCAGCTAACTGCCATCTTAGTGTCAGCATTTGCTTCTGTTCAAATACATTCTATATTCTTAACATTTACATCACAACTATTCTTAGCATGCTGAGTACTTTAAAAACTGCAAGGACTTTAAAGCGAGGGAATTCAGTAAAAGAAAAATGAAAACCCACAAATTTTCTACCACGTTACTCACTTCTCATACCACTTCTCCCCATTCACACTCAAATTCACATCAAGAAATTGAAAAATTTCCAAACACCAGGACTAACAATTGAAATTACAACATTTAACAAACCAAACTCTATTTTAGTGGCATAAAATTTATTACTATGCAAACCACATGCATTTTTGCCTTTACATTTGCCTTTTTAAACATTTTGGTTTGGTTATGACCTTTTCAGTCTTCTTTTTTGTTCCCTGCTTTACATACTCCTAAATCAGACTCCATCCCGAAAGGAAAGAACTTATGTCTGAACTGATGTATATATAGTAGAGCATTTTCTGATTTTCCTGTTCTCTAATAAACAGTTTTAGTATATTCTATTATTCTAAGCCTCATTGCTTGTAAATTTGCTACTCCCTACTGCATAGTTTACAGACAAAAATCAACATGAGTGGTGGCTTGTTGCTGTCTACTCTATGAAGAGTATCTTGTAACTACCCTGTTAAAGCCATCTCTAAATACTGATGGATAAAACCAGTTAAATGGTGCAGCAAAGAAGAAAATATATCTGCTATCCTTACTGTAAATTGCTTGGTTTAAATGTATCGGTGAATTTCTCAACTACTTAAAACTACAATGAAATTTGTTATTTAAGATGTGAATGCAACAGAATGGTCTTGAGCTTGAACTATAGTAGTGGCAGTAATAACTCCATAGCTTTTTTCGGTTTCTTTAAACCATTATGCTATGTGAAATAAAATTCTTTCACAGCTTGCTGAAAATCTTAGATGTATCAAACCCTTACAGCAGTAACTAGAGCACCCAATACTTAGCCACGTTCTCCTCAAAAACACAAGTTTGCCTTTTTAAAATAAAAAGCTCAGTATAAAATTCTTACAATAAAACAGTAACATTATTAAGAGAACTACAATAAAAAGGCAATTGCATTTGTTAAATTATTAATAGCTGTACAAAAAGCAGACTGTGTCCTGAGTGATGGATTCACGAAGTGTATCCATATTACTGCAACAGGTGTACTTGTATTCAGATGTAGCAACTCAGAAAAGAAATTCCGAACATTGATCAAAAGTTTCAAAGCATCTCATTAAGTGGTATTCCCTAAAATATTTCTGCTTATGCTACATGAATTAAAAATATGTTTTAGAAGAGACTGACAGATTTTACTGCAGCTTATTCTTTTTCATTGTATATCTTTATACTCGAGACATACAAGCAAGTGTACAAATGTATAAAGTCAATTATTCTTTCAGTTTTTCAGACTCTTCCAAGAGTCTAAAAATAGCC
Source organism: Chauna torquata (assembly GCA_013399475.1). NCBI lineage: Eukaryota > Metazoa > Chordata > Aves > Anseriformes > Anhimidae > Chauna > Chauna torquata. The sequence goes on from VXAL01011848.1 coordinate 53,280, forward strand.
TTTCCAGCAGACAGCATCAGGAAGCAAATAGTCACTACTTCCTTCACCTCCTATTAGTAACAATACATATTTTCATTGGAGATTAGAAAAGATTTACTGGTAAATCAATTAATGATACAGATCTTAAGTTTATCTAAGAAACAAGTTACTGGACAATGTCCTCTGAAGCTACATGTGCCTTGTGATATTAAGACAAACCAAGCACTTACAGGGTGGGAAGAGTGCAGGCAGTGGAGGAATTTTAAGTCCTAACTTTAAGAATGGCATGATGATGAATAGGCAAGAACTATTCAGTTTTCTCAAAATTTCTCACAGTAACTACAAGGCATCAAGATAAGTTAATCAAAACAGAAACACTTTTATGTACACAGTTCATAATTAAGCTGTGTAACTATTGGCATAAAACATCAGAAAAGCTAGGTGAGCTCAAGCAATGATCAGACAAATTCACAGAAAAGGATCCTCAAAACAAATTAAGTATGCAGATACAGTATCAAGTTAGCTAAGTCTAAAATTTAGGAAGGAGCTGTACAATATATCGAGTATAAAGATGGATGTTGGCCCTTTCCTTATCTTTGCTCTCCAAGTATTCATTATTAGGCAGTATCAAAGAAAACAGAACTAGATGGATCCTTCTCAGCATTGCCATGGTACGTACATACTACATACTAACCATAGACTAACTCTTCCCTACAGACAAGTATCGACTAAGCTACTTGGACAGTCAAGCCTGTTCATTGTGCGCTTCCTTGCAAGTTACCAAATGCTTCATTGACTCAGAGAAAACAAAACAAAACAAACAATATTGAGAGAAGTATTTCTCCGCTGCCTTCTCAAAAGCCCTTCCAGGACTCTAAATTGCTAAAGCAAGATGCTGAGCAATGAAAATAATACTACAGAAGTCTAAGGTATACTGGTATAAGCAACTGAAAGTATCTTTCGTCTAGAATCGAAGGTTCTTTCTTTTACTGGGCTCAGCTGTATGCAGTTTCAGGAAGCTGAGCTGGGAAATTCAGGATTAGTGCCCAATATATCACTGTTTCTCAATGCTTAACAGAACTGCACATTTGTATTATATGCCACTACTGTCTGCAGAATTCAGACTTGCAACACTTCCCTTTCCTATCAGAGCCCTGCAGCAACCGCATGACAACCTTCTTCAGTCAAGATAAAAGGAGAAGACGATAGGAAGTTTTGGCACAATTTATCTTTCCTTAATTGTTCCTCTTCCACATCATTGCACAGCCAGCCATCACCAGCTAACAGCTTTGACTGATGTTTTAGGAGGAAAACAGTTCCAAGGCACTGATTTACACATTTGGCCTAGGGCTATTTTGTTTTTCTTTGTTTGTTTGTTTAAATTGAGGAAGATTTCAACCATGCAGTGTCAAACCATGTCCTGCTTCAGTAATAAATAACTGATCTGATTTGCTCAGCCTGGAAGAACTCGCCACACTGTATCAAGACCTGCTTTATCACTGTGCTTTACAATTTGTGATTGGCTGTCTAATGGTAGGAATCAATTTTTGTACAAAAAGTTCTCACCAATGAATCACTTAAGTGAATCTTTGTTTCCTTCAGATAAGCACACATCTTGAGGAGACAGAAGTAATTCAGAACAGGTCAAACATAGTACATCTATAGCTGGCTACCTCTGTTCTCCTCCACCCATTAAGGAGGTGCAGTGTGCTTCTGTACTTTCCTTCTAGGAAAGTCAGATGTAGTATTTATTAAATTCTTCTAAAAAAAAAAAAAAAGCGGGACAGAAATGTTGCTAAAGAATTTCCATTACAGAGAAAAATCATTTGTTCCACAGAAGCAGTAAAACAAAATACTAATTTTCACAGATCAACCCCTGCAAACACACACCTTATTCAACGAATCTTTATTTTCCATAATAGATTTTTTCTTTTATCTTTGAGTAAATAAATTTAAATTCCAGAATAGTGTTATGATCTAGAAACAGAACTGAAACCTAAGAAATGTTAGAAATGAAAATGCAAAAACCTGGTTACTTAAAAGTTCTCCAGGTATTTAGTTCAGTTTTCAGTTTCACATAGAAGAGCCAAAGGGTTTGCACCACACCATAAATATTCGTGTTCAAAACTTTGAGAGTTTAAAATAGCAGTGTATCGTCAACAGTTACCATAATTCCTGCAGATCTGACCCCTGCCTCCCACAGAAACTAAGGTGGAAAATTAGTGGGATGTTTCTGAGTAAAAAATGAAAACAAAAAAGAGAAAAGGAGTAATAAAGTCATTGTAATTTTTAAGCTGCTTCAGACTAAGATTTAAGAGAGAATAACACCACAGAAGTCTCCTTGAAATAAAAATTTTAAAAATTTACCACCATTCATTAGCTTAAAGTACTTACGCACACATTAATAGTAGGAATAAGACAGCATCTTAACAGAAAAAAAAAGAAAAGCATCAAAACCAACCTACTCTTCAAGCTAATTCTCTTAATGAGAAAACTTTCATTGTTTCACAGATGTACATTTCTGCAACTTCCTCCATCTAGTAATTATTCCTAGTTTGTAACCTGTTGAAAATATTACAGTTTCAGCACAGAAACTCAGAACAGCATCCTGCTGCTTTAATAAAAACAAAGTTACCTTACTTCCCTTTGAAATAAGTAAATAAAAGCTGAAGAAATGGGACCCTTCGCTTTAAGGGGCTTAATCCTCCCCCCTCCCCTTCTATCTCTTCCTATGAAGATTTCAGAACTCAAAGAGTAAATAATAAAAATTATGTATTGAAAACCAGTGCAGCATTATTCTTAGAGTTCTTTCTTGCCTGGCATCTTTTCTGTCACTACATTTTCAAGAAGCAACAACTTTTGCCTCAGAATTCAGTCTCTGCTCATAAAACGATAAATGGGACATCGGAATATCTGCGAAACACTAGGATAAGGTAATTAGTATGCATAATCTGACTTGTTTAACTACTGCAACTGCTGCTTATAATATTTCCTGACAAAAACCTCCCATCGCACTCGTGAGAGACAAGCACTGAACCCTGCTGCCCTCCTCCCATGTCTGGGAATACTGAAATGGTCTGCTCTTACATGAACTAGAATCTTTAATCCAAAGTTACCTATGAACCTAAAAACATTATTGCCAGCTAGAAAGAGCCACGTACAAGCAGTACGTTGCTGCATCAGTTGGTCTAACCGTTCTTATGCAGCCACATCTGCATCCCAGTTCCAGGGGTTATACAGACCTACTTCTATCACAACTGCGAAGAATATGCTAATTGAAACAAAAGGAAATAAGCATTAACCCAGAAAATTTATACTGCATAAGGACAGGTATTCAAGTACTTAATTCTTTGGCACTGCTAGAAGCACAGGAGTATGTCCCTATTAGCATGTCAGGACAGAAACTGGTGGTAATGAGGCCTTCAAAAGGCTCTTCAGAAGTCAATTTAGCCTTGTCAGAGATTTCCTGAATGCAGTATAATTGCAAAGACTGCCAACACAAGAAATTTAATGTGATCCAGAGTAAACTGAATAGCTATAGAAACTACAAGTAATATCAGGGAAAAAAAAAGGCAAAGGCATTCAGATTGAAATGATGCAAGGACAAAAATTACAGCAGAGCAGCCCCATCCAACTTGAAAGGGTTTTATCTTAATCTCTCAGTCTCCACAGTCGAACTCAACAGCATGAAGTGTAACAGCAACTACGGTACTGCTGAACAGACTGCTTGAAGAAACATCCCAATAGATCACAAATGCTCATAGATTACTGGACAATACTACAGGAATAGTAAGGCTTCTTCTTTTTAAAAACACCTTGAAGAGATGTTTCATACTGTTGTATTTTGAGTTGAATTAGGATGGGCCATTCCCAGAATAACAGGTATTGTATGTGGCTGGCAAGACTAGAAGAAAATAACTGGAATCAAATTACTTTAAAACAAGTAATTGAACCACATCAATTTCTTTTAAGCAAAGGTGAAATGCATCATCAGCCAAGTGATGTTTCACAGCTACATCACCCACGCACACTGGGCATTTAAAAAGTGACCTAAAAAAAATGGGCATTAACTTTTCCACCCTTTTGTGTTCGTCAAATTGTCCACAAATAAAACCTATTGATTTCATTGTAAACAGCCTGCTGCCTTGCAGGAAGGTTCTCTGTGCAGTAACAAAGACCTTCAAGCTATATAGCTTTCTTTTACACCCATGGAACACACACACATTAGCATCATGCTCACGTACAAACGCAGGATGAGGGATGTTACCCAAAGCAATACTTTTTCTTATGAGGGAAGCAGTTCTGTACTTGTATTCTACCATGAGATATTCAAAAGGATTGGAATGTGATAGCAAAACTAATAATGCCATATACTCTCCCCTAACTAGCCTGACACTGCCAATCGGTACAACATTTCTCCTAAGAAGAATAAGGATGGAGATATTATACAGTGATTTTTGCAATAAATACAAAATTAAGTTATTGCAATAAATATAAAAATGAAGACTTGAGACCACCTACAACATTGTCGATGCATACTAAATCTTAAGTCAGTGACAAATAAAGAACAACAGTCTGAGGAAATAAATCACACACTTCACATAAATCTGTTAAGGTTAAATGCCTATATGACAGACATCATCTTCACAATGGGACACACACAACCACCTTTGAGAGGCTCAAGTGACCAGCTTGGAATATTTATTTGGGTTGTTAGCTATCCTTCTGTGGCTGAGAATGCTGAGCAGCTTGCTACCATCACCTTTATTTAATGGGCAGCTGTGTCCCTTAGCTTCCTCTGAACACACATAACACTATATATGCGAAATTCTTTAGGGGCACTCTATGCAAACTACTGTTCTAGTCTTTGAAAAAAGCACATTTGAAGTAAATATTGAGATATAGTTATGGCTACTGCTTAGGAAAACTCCTTGCATAATACCTCAGCCATGTGAATTTCACTTTGTTCTTGTTACAACTAACACACAATATTTTTATTTTACTTTTAATAAATACATGACTTTTTTTTTTTTTTTTTTAATCAAGGACCTCACTTGATCTCACCAATCTCAAATACAGCTCTGGACAAATGACTGGAATCAGTTTGTTCCAGATTTGTAACAGCACCAAGTAAGACCTGCAGAGCAGAGACAGCACAGACTATGGGTAGAAGCTTGGTAAATCTATGGCTTCAATCAGACACTGCTGTCAGCTCACTGCCTCAGTGCTTATTAGGTCCCATACTGTGGGTTTCACAGTCACAGAAAGAACCAGACTGAAGTGAGCAAGCTGAAAAATGCAGGAAAAGAAATTATTTTTCAGTTGAATCAGTTCCTGATGTGGGTCAGTACATGACTGCACAAACTGCAGTGCCAGAGAGGGATAGAACGGCAACCCCCTGAGCTGCTACCAAAACATTAGGAGCGAAGACGTGCTGAAGGACTTGCTCTGCACACTCCTTTCAGATCTGTGTTCTTCGCGTTCAGACATTCCCCAATACATTGAGCTAATTCCTTGCCTTCCACGATCAGGATTGTGTCAGCATGTATCCCCTGGATGATGCTGGATAATATATGACTAAATACCAATTCAGCCTCAAGTTACTAGGCGGTATTCTGTGACCTATGCTACAGGAGAGGACTAGATATATTAAAAATTGGGCTTATGACCCTTGTTGGGCTTGTAAATTCTAGTTCAAGCTATGACCTTCCTGTTGATTTAATGTTTGGTTCAATCTATTTCAGGAAAGAAAAGTAAAAACAACTAGAACTCTCTAGCTTGAGAAAGAATGTGAAATTATGACAGCTTAATATATGAGATTTGAAAAGGGGACTATTTCAGCAAATAGTCAAGTTTGGAGCTATTGTCAAGTACATTTTTTGTTCAGGAGGAACATCTAATTTATTTTTTACTACTGGATTACCCAGAAGCTACTCTCTTTAGCAAAGGTATTGACTATACAGTGTGAAAGTACCCCTTTCCCATGCCAGTACTGGCGGTTAGGTCTTGGACATAACTGTTGCTAACAATGCCAAAATAGGTCATTAAAGTCTTAAACCCTTGAAAACAATAAACACCACTGGATATATCACTAAACTCACCCAAACCATTACAGTTAACAAAACCATAAATACTTCAGTGTGTACCTGTATTAATGCTGTGGCAAGTTCTCTGGGTCATTACTAGTGATATTCCTGTTCAGATAGGAATGGGAAAACACGGCTTTATAAAGTTGCTTAAGACACTGTGTTTTACATAGGAAGTAGGAGGATCCACTAGATGCATTTGATTACAAAATGATGGAAGTAAAAATAAAGAGTTCTAATCTGGAAAATGAAATTAAAACACAATAATCCAGCCTGATTTGTGCTTGGTCCCCAAATTCTACAACATAATATGAGTACAGTAAACTTTTAAGAATTTCTTCATAAATATCTAGCATTGATTGCAGATCAATTATTTAAAAATTATCAAACAAGGCTATTTCAACATTCTGTTATAACAACAATTTCAACATTCTATTTTAAAGTCAATTTCCAGAAAACTGAAAATACAGAAGACCTAATAAACAGATCTGGCCTATGTTCAGATTTCGTTAGATACATCCTCCCCTCTTTCCACCTGGAAGCTTTCCCTGAACATAAACTGAAGACTTTGAACACTCCCATTAGGTTTCCCACACATTCGTTGCTCGAGTGAGATGACGAGATTGAACAATATCCCAAGACCCTGAGAACACCTGTACAGTCTGTGCATTGATTGTGTGCACACAGGTCTTGCAATACATGTGTATTCATACATACTTGTCTGGAAATCCCATGTAGAAACACAGGAATTCTGCTTAAGGTTGCCTGGATTCCTCACTACCATGAAATCTCATTCAAGTACTCCTTCACTAAGAAGGATAAACAGCTATGAGAGTTGCATATATTTTTCTCAATGGAGCAAATAAACATGGATTCAGAAGCCCATAGGCTTGGAATGACACCAGATAGTTAAAGTACCTAGAGTAGAAACAAGCTGATACTTGACTGATAATTCTTTACATTTTTTTCCTGCTTGTAGCTGCTGGAGAAAAGTCAACTATCTCAATATCTACTTAAAGTTCCTGGAATTTTTTAGCTTTCCACATATGCAGTGCAGACCAATTTTTGTGCTCAACAATTCTCAGATAGGGTTGTTTCTCAAGAGATTAGAAAATGCATGGTATTATAGGTAGGGTTTTGCCAGAGGGGTGGCTCTTTAGTAGACTTTCTGTGAACAAGTAATAAATTCTAATACCCAGTACTAAAGATACGTAGATTTTTCATCAGTTGATTTTTAAACCAGGATCTTGTACTGTAACTACCACCACCGTCCTCAGATTAATATTACCCTGAGGGCTTCCTTTTGTCAATACAGTATAATAGTTAGCATTAATAGGGATCCCAGCCTTCTACTAACTCACTCTACCACCCTAGGAAGATCAGCCTTAAGTTTAATTTTAGACGTCATACAGCAAATTCATAGCGGACTCTTGGTATATCAATAATGTTGAAGTTTAAGACTGGACATAGCATACTGCACAACACTACATGCATTGCAGTTGTATAGCCCCAGACTTCATTAAGTTCTCTTGCCATTGTTACTTAACCTGTTCTAAGGAATACATACTGAAAAGGATTTAACAACATAAGAAGCAGCTGCATCTTGAAAGCTTACACAAATATCACCAGAGATCTTGTGGAATACATAATACAGATGAGATGCAGCCAAGAATGATTATCATATGGATGACCCTGTAGAGTTAAAAATACAAAAATATAAGCAGGAAATTATTAAATTGTATTACTGAATTATGATTAACACAGCTTATTTTATGTAATCTGTAACCTCAGTCTAAAGAGATCTTGCTGATGAATAATTTAACATTACAGGACCACAGACCGTGTATTGTTATCATGGATGGATGTTCGAGATAATAGGATTTAGGGCTTGGATATCTCTTTTTTCCTCAGTGTTTATATGCAACATACAACTGAAAGTAAATGTTTTTGAAACTATTGTGAAATAGGAATCAGAATAGCTGCAGGACCTTACAAGATACTTAGCAGAAGCCTTTCAGTCTTCAAAGGATGATGTTCCAGACTATGTCAGAATACACTGAATATCCCAATAGTTGGGTGAAGTAGTAGCTCAGTACTCTTGGGACTAGGAATTACTGCTGAGAAAATGTTCTGGGAAAACGTCTGTTCTCCTGCACTGTATGAAAACATTTACATGAACTTGAGGTCAAGGTTGCCTAGCAAAATAAATACAAATGCCTCATCTTAAAACAAAAGAAAACAACAATAAAAAAACCCACATCTAAAATGTGTGCAATTATCCCTGTTAGGGCTTCTGTGGAACAGCAATAACCAAGTTTGAACACAACCCAACAGAAGGGCAGGCACAACAGACACCTAACCAGCTGTGTAATAACTTTAACGACATTCTGAACAAACACAGACATTGTATATTAGACACAAAATAAAATAAGACTTGGTGGAACTGGCTATGGTAGTATTTATCTAATTTTATAGAATGTCTCTACTGTCAGCAGGATACAGTTGCTGCAGATATGAACTATAGCTCTGTTCTCTTTCTCCACTCCCCTTTGCCTGGGTTACGCTTCCTGATACCTCATCAACTTCCTCTGACAGTGCATCTCAGACAAGTAGCGCACTGAAGCTGGAAGAAAAGCATACAAAATTCTTCAGAAGTCATTAATACTGTTATCAGCTGTACGTCAAGTACTCCTAGTACAAGACAAAAGATCAGGGGAAAATGACAAAATTCATTTTAGATATCCTGTACATTTCAGAGCAATGAAATTATTCCAAAGGTGCTCAGGTAGAAAGGGACAATACACATTATATCACTTAGCATTTCCTTTCAAAGTACACCCTATTTCTTAGAGATGTACATAACAATCACCTTTTGCTGGTCAAATATTATGACCCCTTCCAGATTCTGGATCCTACCAGCACAGGGTTTGCATGTTTCGATACTCATCAGTTTAGTAAATCAACCTCCTTTTGCCTGCCTCAGTCTGCTTGTTCAATTCATTGTGGTCAACACCAGATGTAGTGCAAGCTAATTCATTACTTCCATAATTTGTTCTTCTCATATCATATTAGGGTTGTGAAGAAAATTATGCAGATCCTCATAGTATTTGTATATATATCCAGAAATAGTATCCTGATGCCTTGCTTAACCTCATTTTGGACATTCTGCAGCCATCATCATTCCCAGTGATCTTTTCTTTGTGGTGTAATTTATGCTATGTCTACTACTCCCTTAATCCAGACTCTATTTCAATAAAATCACTATGAATACCATTAGCTAAAATACCAAAACTATGACAATGTCTCCCAGAGGTTGAGCCTCACTCCTGTGGTTGGTGATACCGCACTTAGCGATCTGGCCACACAGTGGAAGTGAGCAGCGTTGTTGCACAGCTGCATCCTCCTCAGGACTGAGGCTGCACACACACCATCCTGTGCACAGCTCATCAAATAGCATCAGTTGTCCCCTGAGACTGCCTGCGAGTCTCTACCTAATAAAGATAATGCTTCCATTTGCTTTAAAAAACAAAACAGCAATATAATTATTGAAACACTAAGAAGGCCTTCCTATACCAGAGCACAAGTCAACCTCTTTGGGTAATAAGGAAGCAGCATCCTGTGACAGGCCACGTTACAATTCCAGTGTTCTTCTAACATATTTTTCTTGTTACTTATGGTCCAGTAAGATAAAGCTGATTTCTACACCGGTTGCATCCACATCAGTGTCAAAAAACTGAACTTGAGAAGTCAGACAAATATTCTTAGTTTTATACTAGAAATATTAAAAGTGGTCTGTCTACTTATCCTTACAGTACTACTTACCCCTTATGCAAGGTAACAGTCACTTAGCAACTTGGTGGTAACTGTCTTTGTTTCAAGAATAGCAATAACTAAGCTATGAAACTACTGTCTCAGGAAAAATAACATCTTAAAATAAAGGACACGTCAGTCAAGTTATTCCTATTCTAGGAAATTCTATGTGTACTCTGAGTCAGATTGCTTTGACAGATAAAGCATATAGTCAAGACATAGCTTGATAAAGTTGAATGTACATTATTACATTAAATATCCAAAATTTATTGGATATTCTTATATTCAAATATATACCAATTCTTATATACCATTTCTTGAGGTATTTGTATCATGCTAAAAATGAAAATCTATCCTTTAAAAATAATTTACATACTTAGGTAAAATAGTTTTATTTAATTTTAAATCAGCCCCCAAATTGATGCATTCCTCTTATGGTGTAAGAGAAATCGTCTGCTTTGGCAGCACTTTAAGGCCCAAATGATTTGCATTTCTTTTATTCTGTTTTCTATATACACACAGATGTCTGACAAACTGTGTTATTAACATGTCACGCCAGCAGAGATAAAGCATTTTATGGAAAAAATTGGAGTCACCATATTACTCAATTTTTATCTGCAATCTTTTGCAAGAAATGCTGTGAGGCAATTTATAACAAACAGAGGAACTAGGACTGAAGTTAGCTTTAAAATATATGACAATGGATGTGTCAAAAGAGAGATCGATTTGTATTCCTCTTTCCTGTGTTATTCACTGAAGCCTCAACACGTGGATGATATACTTTTTTTTTTTTATGTGTACATGACAGTAGTTACAGAGAGCATTGTGTAAAAGGAGGGGAAGAAGCTGTGAATTCTCCTTTTCTTGAGATTAATATGCAAAAAAGAAGGAAAACCATGAACAACTGTAAAGCTCTCTTTACACTGCTAGAGAAAGGAGTAATATGTTTTAACAAGTGAAAAAAGACAAATCAGAACTAGCTATATTGGAAGCTTACATCTGAATCTCAAAGATTTAAGAGAATGTAACACAGCTGTTTCCAGTGATCCATCCACACAAATGTGTCCTAATGACCACTCATTCAGAATTAAAAATATAGATCTACAAGATTCCTAATTTCTTACTTCTTAATTTTCCAGATTTTTAAAATCAGTCTCTGTGGCCAAAACCAAAAATCTTTCAGGAACAATTTCTCTGCCCTTCTGCCATATAACCCCCTGTATGGAGCTCATGATAAAGTGTTAGGACTGAGTTAATTGAGTATTACACAAGTCAACTGAATGATACCTTTTGACCTCACATTAGAGGCTCATATCAGAGCACAGAGTTCACAAAATGCAATAGAGAACAGCAAACATCCAAATGGGCTGAAGGCAAAGAGTGTAGGGAGAATAAGAAACAGGAGTTCTAAACTACAAATAATTCCTCCTGAGCAGGGAATGATGCCAAGTGATAGGATATCAAATTTTCACAGAAATGCTATAACGGAAGCTTGGGTTTGCAGCTGTAGCAGGATTATAGAAACAAAAGGAAAGAGAAAAACAAAGCAAAGCAAAACAAAAATATGGTCCAACAAAGCAGATGAGGTATTGAGAATTAAGGAGTATGGCTGTAAGACAGAAGAGTCAGAAGAGTGGACTGCTAAAAAAAGAGCAAATAAGGTAAAAGTAAATGGAATAATCACATGAGGTTAAAAGACAATCATCAATATTACTAGTCTGGATTAGGAATGAAAGAGGTTGATATAAGCAGTGGTTGACAAAGGAAGAATAGTGTATATCTGTTTAAAAAAAGAGGTAGATTCTTGTGTAAAGCTCAACATCTGGAAGTTAAGTTAAGCAGAAATAGAGGCAAGTTGACAATGGCTTGTTACTAGTGAATAGTCACATTCAGGAAGGAAGTGCGCAAAATTAAAATGAGAATTAACTTGAAGTGAAGGAACTATGTTCAGTGACAGAAATTTCTCCAAGAAGGTGTTGTAGTCTAAGATAATCACAGAGACAATCAGCTGACAGAAAACTGTTAGAAGGAGGCAATATAGGTGATAGCAGAAAGAATCCAACTAGCCATGAAGAAAAAGGAATAATTTAGAAGCGGACGTAATAATAAAGAGAAACCTTGCTAAAGTTATTCATGAATGATAAAACTAAAAGAAGCTGTCCACAACAGTTTTTATAGGAACTACCCACAGTAAAAAGGCACTTTGAACATTTCCCAGCCTTCAAAGGCATTTTAGAAATGTAAAAAGGGGGAAGACAGCATGAAATCAAATTGATTCCCTTAAATCAGCAATCAGGGCCTTCTGAAGTCACGTAGATTTTAAAAAGAGAAAAAGGCAAATGGAAAGAATGAATGTATGAAAAGGTACACAGTAAGCAAAGAGGTGAGAACAGCCTTTATGAAATTCATTGAGAAGGTGACCAAGACTGAGCTTAAACAGTCTGAAACCATAGGTTACAGGAAAAATAATAGGAAAAGCAGAGCTGTAGACAGTCACAGATAGAAGTAAGTCTTCTTTTTGAGTACATTAGACAATTTAGATTCACATCACACTTCATCTCTTCCTAAAGAGATTTAAATTTTACATGTGTCATTTTCATGGAAACAGTCTTATATTGATCATCTGGGTTTTTTTTGCCTGCTAAATTAGTAGGCCTTCCATTAAAATAAATGGGCTGGTAGAAGCTTGATAAGAAAATGAATATCTATTTTTATTTTGAGAAATGTCAGTGCAATTTTGACTCATCTTCACAGGGCTTTTGAAAACAATTGTTTCTTACACTTTTCCCCTCAAGAGTAGTATAATGCAGTTAAGCACATCCGTGGAGAGAGCTGTTTTGATAAATTCCAAGCTGACAGTAACAAAATTAGAAATAACAAGTCATACTTGGAAGGCAATTGTTTTTGTTTTTTTTTTTTGTCTTCACCTGGCATAATCTTGCCCTACTTATTATCTTTCAGAAAACAATAGCTGTGCTTAAGTGCTATTTAGAGAAAAGAAATGGGGTTTTCGTTTCAAAAAGGTACTTTTAAAATTTGCCATAATATTTGATACATACTATGACTTCCATAGTTCAGAGGGAATTTGAAAAGGAAGCTTTTCTTTCTTAATACGGGTAGGAGTACTTAACAATAGTAATTGCTTCACAAAAGAAAAACTAACACATTTCACTCAAGGTCTACCACGCTGAAAATGTAAAGTCTGATGTGGAGTTTACCTCTAGCAATCTCAAGTGACAGAGGCACACAGTGANNAGAGGCACACAGTGAGCAGCTAAAGTCTACCTAGCAAGCAAGAAAATTTCAAACCAGGTTTAGAAACTTGGCTTTCTGGAAAACAAAAGTGGCTTTCTCTTTTTGTAGAGGAGAAGGTGTCAAGTTCTTTTCCTCACTGTTATTCAATTTCTCTTGCAGCTAATGCCACAAAAATAAATAAATAAATCACTCCACTGAAGCATGCTGATCTAATTACACTGCAGAAGTACTCACTTTCCCTACTCTCCAGCAAGTTGCCTCTTTTGTAGGACAAAACCTTCCTGTAAAGTCATTGTACACTTTTCTGAGTAAGCTTGATAAACATGATAATCTCAGGATAATGAATTTTTGGTACTGTACAAGCCTCTAGTCTCCAGACTTGCTCTTTGGTTACAGATTCTAAAGGGTGCAACTTAAGCTCACAGAAATATTCCCTAGACTGATCTTTCCTTTGAAATATTCAGAGATTCTTATTATGGGTTCAGGAAAGTTTGTTGGACAAGAAGAAAAAGATAGCAATAATTGTCCAACTTCCATTAACATATATCCTCCTTTATCATTCACATCTCAGGATTTATAAAGCCACATTTTTCCTGCTTTTCAAGACAACTTACCTCCTAAGTTTTTATAGTGCATACTGTTGCTAACTGCCTGCCCAACAAAGCTGAATGATGTTAACAAAAGAAAGATACCTATGTCTCACACCTGCATAACAAGAGCAAGAAAGATGAGACTGGAAAAGGTAAAACAGAAACTAAAAGAAAGGACACGAGAAACCCTATGAAGTCTGGCCACCTTGCAATCTTTACCCCTTCCCTCCCTGCTTTAAAAAAGTGAGACATATTTACATACTTTTTGTGTCCTTTGATAGAATATTGATGCAAAATTTTATCAAAAACATGTTAATTGCTGAGGCAGCCTCCAGCCTCCCAACTTGGTGATGGCTGTTAAAGCACCTCTCAAATGAAAAAGGATTTAGAAGAAAGTTCATCATATATAAGACCCTGCTACCATACAACTTGCACACCTGACAGATAATATTCTTCTGATTCTGGAACTGAAGAACTGCATTTCACATAATCTGTTGTGCTATGTGTAATAACTTGACTATACAAAAATGTCCTTGGGGAACAGAAGAAAGTTTATTTAAGAAAGTCCATTCTCACAAACAGAACCATTCTGCTAAGATTTCTACTGGCACTGCATTCATCTAGACTAACACAGTCATGCGTGAATACACCTGTAACACTAACATGGCATCAGCTACCTAAAGCACAGCCAGTGAAGTGTCTGAAGGAGCATTCCTCGTCCCCTTCTTTTCCTTTTCTCAGATTAAAGAACAAGGTTGTACTGATGCTGGAAACATTTTGAGGAACACGTCCTATCTTGATGCATTATTACTCTAATTTCTCCCAAACCTTTTAGTCAACTGGAGACACACTAAGCAGATCAGGCTCAAACCCACATGAGAAAAACACCCAACCACTCGAACTTGATGTGGCATTCTCACCCACTGTGATCTTTGAATGCAGCAGCTCACAGACTGTACTTAGCAAAAAGGCACAATTTTCATGTAGTTCACAAGTTCAACTTTCTGACAAGTTCTCCGCTGCCCATTTTAATTAGTGTAACATAAGTACTGAAATATGACTAAGCAAAAAAGCTAGTTTTTGTCACATTTAAAAGGCAATTAGAGCCTTTAATGAAAATTACGTTATTGCTCATTAACTGGATCACAAAAAAACACTACCACTGGAGGTTAATGATAAAATGCTTTAGTCCTCACAGGATTTCATTATGGATCAAGAGACCTGTCTTTCAAAACGGCATCATCATGTTGTATACATCATTAGGGTCAATAGAAGTCCTTAAGTCCTACTAATTTGTGTAGTCACACATACTAACTCTTTCCCTTCTGCTCTTCCCCTCCTAAGCCTCCCTTCCTGCCAAGGAAAGAAGCTATCTGACGTCAGCACAAAAATGCTTTATTAGGCTACATCAGTTTCTAGCTAAAAACAAACAAACAAACAAACAAAAATACCCTCACCTTTGTATAAAGCAATAAATATCAGTTTTCACCAATCTGCTTTGAACATAGATCAACACTTACTTCAAGAAGCTGACTCATCCAAAGGTAAGCTTACTTTTTTTCTTTTTACCTTTTTTTAAAAATATATTTCAGCAAGAAACCATTTTATTTTAAAACCACAGTGTGCTGTAAATTTACAAAAAAATAGAATGGTGTTTGAGAGTTCAACTGAATAAAACATTAATACTTCATGACTTTATAATTCAACAAACACAGTGGTCTATCAGTTTAGAATCTTTCAAATGCCATGGCAGAAGACATCAGTTTTTCAATTCCTGACAAATTTCAAAGCATCCCTTCAAGCCTTTTCCAACTCTATGTTCTCCACAGTTGAGGATCATTTTTATTCTTTTGTTTCCCAACTAGTTTCCATTACACAATGAAGACTGGGTAAACAACCAGCATTCCCTCAGGCAGGTGGTACAGTTGAAGGATGGTTTGTGTGTATCTGTACACTACATTTATGTGGGCTAAATACAAGAAACAAGTGTCTTAAGGAGCGTTCCTTGTCCCCTTTTCCTTCTCTCAGATTAAAGAACAAGGTTGTACTGATGCTGGAAACATTTTGAGGAACACGTCCTATCTTGATGCATTATTATTCTAATTTCTACCAACCCCAAATTTCTTAAAATTAATTTCTCCCAAATTTCTTCAAAGAAACTGTGGTATCTGAATACAAAAATAAAACAGAAAATTATTCTGGAACTTTTTCAAATTTCTCTACATGGCTCCTGTTGTTTTCAAGTAGATTTAACCAATTTTAGCTGTCAAAAGATCTTATCAGACAGTATTTTAGAGAACTTTAGATAACCCCAAGCGTTTGAGCCATCAATATTTAAGAATCTGCCATTATTGCAGATGAACAAACATAATGACTGGAGGTTGAAAGCTTTCCTTTACCTAAGCTTTCATTTTTCACCTCACTCAGGAAAAGTATACTCTGTGTAAATGCTTAGAAACCAAAGCTTCTGGCAAGAGAATATTCTTTTGATTTAAAAGTTCTGTTCTCTTCCAAGTCATTGATCCAGTCACAGAAAACAGCTCTTACTATTACCACTGTGTTCCACAAAGAGTGACAAGAGGCAGAGATTTAAGAAAACTAACACAGCAGGGGCTGATATCATATTACCCACGAAAAGCATTTAGTAGTTATTTCATCCAGCAAGAAGTTTATGTTGCAGCTTCCCTTCCAGCTGAGCCTGTCCTCCGAATATCTGGAGACAACACAGATGGACAAATAGATTCTTCAAGCCATCCCGATTTAGGGGACAAAACTGCCTAAGGAACTTAACCATGTGATGCATATGTTCTGCAATATTACAATGATATCTCAGACCAACCCCCCTAAAAAAGGGATTTACCTTAAATCTTCATTAGCCTAAAATATCTCAACAGAAGAGAAAACCTTGTGTCAAGCAACCGTCAAGGAGACCAAATAATCAAGATTCAGGCTTCTATCTAAAATTGCTTAATTTGTATTTCTCCCAAGACAATGCCTTGACATATATGAAATGAGATGTCTGTAAAGCATTGAAAAATTTTAATGCAGGTTTTTATTACATTCACAGATACTGTAGCTTCATAGTAGTCATCTCAAAAAGAAGCTGCTTAAAAAGAACTGATCTGTGTTTCAGAAGGACTGTTCAAAGATAAAGGTAGCTGTCTAAACTTCTACAAAGGCAAACAAGGCCAGAAGGCTATGAGGAAAACGAGGCTATGAGGAAAAATTCACCTAAATGAGGTTTTCTTCCAAACATGAATGTGAGAAAATTTGAGCTGCAGTACAGTTGTAACTTGATCATTCCCGGAGGCTACCGAAGGTTATTATGTACTGTTGAGCTCTAATAAACACAGCAAAAGAGCCACTGAAAGGGTGGGGCAGACTTTCTCTGTGAAGCAGTTCCAGCTGAACAGTTACGAGAGATTGTTTTAACTTGGAGGAATGGGTAGCTCCTCCTTGATACCAGGCCAACAAAACTTTACATAGTTTATATTCTCTCAGCCTCCCCACCCTTCGTATGTTGTTTTTTCCTTCTTGTTAGGATACGCATAATCAGATTACAAAATCCAAGTTATGTAAAAATCTTAATATAAGTAGGCTGGAGGGAAAATGTTGGCGGCTGTAAATACAGAAGAATTATTTGAGATAGCATATACACATACACACATACATACATGTATTGCTACAGTTTGAAATGTTCAGATATTGCACTAGTGAGGGAGAATTGGACAGAATTAATTCAAAATTCCTTCCTTACAGTAATTCATAAGTGGCCTATTACTTGATCAGTATGTAAGCTCCTGTGGCAACAGTTTGGATGAATCGGGGAAACAAGCAAATCACAGCAGCAGATCAGGTTGTTGGCCCTGATCTATTCTTTTTCTGTTTAACTCATTTGAAAAAGATTATTTATAGATAAAACCCACAAAGAGAAAATATTTAGAGATCAGGACTGTATTCTTCATCCCTGACAAAGCAACAATAAAAGCCTACCTCATGACAGAGAAGCTTGATGCAATATTCTAACTGGCTTAGCAATTTCTTTGTTAAGTACTTCTTATAGGCTGCTCTACACTGAAAATTGTTTTGATTGTACATACTTCAAACAGCAGAATTATGATGAAAACTTACTGGATTTGATTCCTACAGCTTGGAGTATTATAAAAGGATAAGATTTTAAATCTGATGTTTATCTACTCGAAGAGTCTGTAATACAGCAATCAATGGTCAGGGAGAAAGAGAACTTCTAGCTTTCTTTAGAAGCTGTTATAACTACTAAAAGCAAAGCTACACAGTAATTGACAAATGCTTTCTGAAGTGCAACTGCAAGGGAACAATCCAGATGTTTTCTACCTCATATGATAAAGTTCAACAATTCATATCGCAGTGAGTATTGTAAATGCCACTCTCCAGTACCATGGAAACTAAGAAAAGTATTCAAACTGAATCCTACCTTAAAGCAAAACACACTGATTTTAATTGCCATGGTAAAATGAGAATGGATTCCACCAAAACTAACAATTAGAGAATACTCACACAGGCCTTATGTGTATGGTTGCCATACTTCAGCTTGAAGGAAGTTTTACCATAAAATACTGTTTAGTATATCCTCATTTCTAGTTCTGCATTATCACATATAAGATAGCACTAAGCCCTGCCAAAAATTCACTTGGACAAAGAATGAACGGACCACTTCCAAAAGACAGCATGACATTCAAACATTTTAACCTGGCAATAAACTCGATGAAAGCATCTGTCATGTTCTGGGCAAAAAACTGCAGTGAAATATGCTGCGTTCACTAAAGGAAGTTACTTCCAACTCTTTGGGAATACAAACCTACCCAGCACAAGTAATTCCAATGAATGGATAAAGGAATACAGTTGCCATATGCTTCTGCACATGGAGGGAAGGGAAAGAAACTCTGCAACCTAACCACTTTCTGTAAGCCTTAGTAATTTTGGGATGCCTCCATGTAAGGGCTACAAATTCCAGCCAAGAATAACCTCATTAAGCTTCTTTTGTGATGAACAGGACAACATACAGCTTCTAGTGTACAACTTCCAGCACATAGCTTTGTAAGCAACTTGTTTTTATGTATAACAACTTACTGCATCAATGCATGCTTCATATTTATGAATATTAAACCTATCCCTTTCGATTCTAGCAAAGTTATGTCTGACTAAAAAAACAGGTCTGATTCCTCACTTCTCCCATCAAGTTTTCTAGTTTTCTATGATTTTATTTTGCTTGGTGGTTGTTTTTTGTTGTTGTTTTGTTTTTTTTTCCTTCCCATTTTTCTTTTTTCCAAGATCATCTCATTTGGGATCTTGGAAATCAGTCCAGGGAGTGCATGTGTGCATGAGATGGAGGGAAAAGCAACTCCAAAAAGCACAGTTCTGAATAAAAATGAAGGTAATATTAGTGACACGAGTTCCCTAGATCAACAGATCATTTTATAAAACAAAGTGATGCACGACAGCTAACTGTCAAGCTTTAACAATCTCCTATGGTTCTGTTATTAAAAAAAAAAAAAAGCACAAAACCACTGGAAATACTATAAAACATCAAACAGCAGTCAGATACATAACTACGCACCTTCAGCTTGCAATTCAGAAAATATTTCCTGCATGTAAATTAGATCAAGTAGTGTCTCGGCAGGATGGATGCATGGGAGTACACATACATTCTTTCTCCACTTTCAGAAGAAGTGAAAAAAAATCTTAGATCAGATGCTTTCAAATAGACAATTCTGCAGCTTTGCTAGTACAAGATTGTAAACGAAATTCTTATGAAAAAGTATTGGTTACCTTAATTGAACAACTGGATACAGTCAGAAGGGATCGGAGCATCAACATATATTCAGGGTATTACTCTGAATACGGTCAATAAATTTGCCCAACTACCAAAGAAATTCATTATTTTCCTTCTTTTATTTTGAATAAATACAAAAAGATCGATAATGAAGAACAGAAGGTTAATCCAGCTCCCACCCAAAAGCCACCAGTTTCCCACCTATGTGATTTGATCACTGGTAAACATTTTCAAAGACCCTTACATGACTTAATTTTTGAAATTCCTTTTATCAAATGGAGCGTGACATTTATTAGCATTAAGAGAATGTGGTATTTAGATTTCTAAAAATCCTTTTGAGTACCATAGAGTTAAAATATCAAAAATACCTAACAAAGACAAAAGAAGTTCTGATAAAGAAGAGGCTTGGTTAAGAACTCCATTCAGTATCACAATCACTATTAGAAGTAAACGAAGGTAATTATATTTTGACAATTTCATATGAGCACTGCAACCACAATGTCAACATCGTGGCAAATTCACTAGGCTGTGATACAACAGGCAAGCTGGTTTTGAGACAAGCATTACCCTTGTCAGTGCTGTCAGTCTTCTGAGCCATGATATAGGCTATGTTTGAGCACTACCAGATGCAGTCTACCAGCATTACTGCAAACAACTGCTTCTACAGTTTTGACAAGCCCTGAGGCTAGTAGCTAAGCACAGATGGAAACTTCATACATATGTATACGTTCAATATATGTTTATACATGCTTACACACATGTACACTGCCTGAATCCAACCATGTTAAGCAGCAATTCAAAAATATCAGTGCTCTCCTTTATCCAACTTAATGGCCAATTCAGAACAATGAATGTCGGTCATTGAGCACAACATTGAAGACACACATTTGCCCTACAGGTACCTGAACGATTAAATCTTCATCTTAAAGAAGCCATTACCAAGAAGGGAGAGTGATGTTCAGGAACTTCAGGAAGAACTGGGAGGAAGACAATCTTATATTCCACCCCCCCTTCCTCTGTTCTAGCTTCTGAAAAAAGGATTTGCATTTGTACCACAAAACAGTACAAAACTAACGTTGATGTTTTTTTTAAGAGCAAAACAAAAAAACAGCTAACAGCTTAACCCAGAGCAAAACATGTGCATTGATAAAGTCTCATGTTAGAGAAGACTAGGTCTGAGACATCCCTTGAAGTTTTTTTTTTAAATTATTTTTCTTAGAACTAAAAACATCAAGGCTGTAATGGTCCTTAGTTTACTCTATAAAATGCTAATGATAACATTATGCCTCTGCATAATTACACTCCTATTTAATTTTTTAAAATACTTCAATAATTGTAATAAAATTTAAATATTCTTAGAAGTTTTAACTCAAAAGCTATTGATGATTTTTTAAGTAGCTATTTTAAAAGATGAAGTAAAGGCAGAGTAAATGCCCAAATTCATCCAAATTCCTAAAGTGGTTAATCAAGGTTAAAAGAAACCCTAGTAAAGACAAGGTGGGGGGTGTTGAAAAGGCCTATCTGCTTCAATTCTACAGCATTTAAAAGGGATTCTAATTCCATTCAGACTGACTTCTGAAGCAATGTTAATAAGGGGAGAATAGATCCATGAAAGGCCATAATCATTCTTGCATATTTGATAGTATAAGCATGTTTTCCACCTAAATTTGTTATGCAGAAATTCCCTTCATATTAATCCTACAGGTTTCAGTAAGCATGTTTTTTGCTGTTGTTGTTGTTGTTCTTTTTGCGTAGAATTTAATGAAATTTTTGCATTTGACACTATCACTGGAAATAACTTTGCTAAGCAAAAAATACAAGCACAAGCCTAAAACACACTAAGTTGTAAAGAAACAGAGTAGTCTGTCATTGCTCAATCACAAGGTAACATTATCCCACTCAGAAGTAGAACAGAAAGCATTGGAATGATCAAACAAATTGTCTCTACAGCAATGGAGCAAAGCAAAGAAGAAAGTGTAATGAGCCTATTCCACCTTACAGACTCTGAAAGTTTTGAGACAAAAGAAACATACATATTGAAAAAGACATAGTTCGTGGCCCTTTTTAATATTTGCCACAACCTCCTAACTCACTTTAAGGAATTGTCACACATGCCCTTAAATTTCACTGAGTAGCTTAAATATTTCAGCTTGTTTCCTGGAAAGCTTCTTCAGTGAATAAGGTATTTCCAAGGGAAAGCTGTTTTTTCAGCTTTGAACCATGGCTAGAAGGACTAAAACTGGATATACGAATCTGTCTTTTACAAGGTTCAATTTTCAACTAAGATGGTGTAGATGGTGTGCTGTACACACCCAGAAATTTCCCAGATTTTCAAATTTGAAAGTACAAACAATGGAAATATGGAAACAAGATACAGCATACATGAAATGGCATATAAAAGCTGACAATACTTGCGTATATTTACTTTCTGGTGGTGAAACGATTACTATATGCAGATTAAATAAAAGTAAAAGGATTTAGTATGATTGTTTTACACTGGCATACACCAACACACCAAGCATATCAAAAGATATCAAGTAGCAGAATTGGGAAAATAATAATCAGTAGCTTATCCATCAGAAAATAGTAATATTACTGACTTTTTTCAACTGTCCTGAAGCTACTCTGAAAAATTTTATCAATGCAATCATGCAGTCATTAAAAAAACACTGCCTAGAAGTAAACCCAAGTGATCTCTCAGAGCATCTTTTTATCTTAAAGGCAAAATCTGTCACCTTTTATGCCATCCCTGGCACAGTTCTACAGCTTCTTCCCAAAGGTCTCCAATGACAGATTATACAATTTTTTCAACGCCATCTACACCAATTATTTGCTATTCTTACAGTTAAAAAGGTTTTCCTTATAGTGTCTTCATCATTGTACTTTGTTTTTCACAACTGTAATATTAGTCTTAATGGTTTGATAACAATGCAAGTCAACTGAAGTTATTCATGTTTCTCATGGTCAGAGAGCCTTGCTTATGCATTTGCACCAGCTCAGCTACGTGACTAATGGCAAAAAGCTTCAGTAAGCTCATAGTCAACTCACTAAATAGACAATGAACATCTGTGTAGGCACTAGGAAGGTAGTCAGAGGCATCAGCCCGCAGAAGTCCAGAATAAACACAAAGCAGTTGCCATTGAACAGGAACCAAATAACATGTGTGTGGAAACCATAAAATGCTCTGCCAGTAACTCCACTCACACTAGCAAATTGTATCATTGACTTGGTCAACATGAATGCAGAAGTTGCACAAAATGTGTAGGTTACACCTGAGTCTAACTGGAAGCAAAAGCAGCCACTGACTACACAATGAGGTTTTAGAGGGATCAGCAACCAACAGGAGAAAGTCTCCAATAAATCTGTGCATTGACATAGAAAGCTCCCAACAAAGAACAGTACATTCATTTTCTGCATGGCAGAGTCCTGCCCATTGAACTCTGCACTAGTTTCTCATAGGCCATCAGCAAGTTATCAGGTATCAGATAAAATGCAAAAATGTTAGGCAGAGAATTGGTGATGGCAGCCACACTTTTCTATAGTGATGGTTAGTTTCCAATAAACTCATCAAAGATTTAGGAATACTTAATATCCCTCTTCTCCAAATGTTTCATCCTGACGGCTAGCTAAACTCCTCCACAACCACTCTCTCACACCCCCTCCTCAAAGGAAGGGCGGGGGGGGGGCGGGGAATATGGTATAAAAGGTCTCAAGGGTTGAGATAAGGACAGGGAGATCATTTGCCAACTACCGTTATGGGCAAAACAGGACTCAACATAGGGAGATTAATATAAGTTGTTGCCTATTACTAGCAGA
>VXAL01011848.1:77235-104384 GCA_013399475.1 Chauna torquata
GGCTCTTCTCACAGAGGCCACTCCTGCTGCCCCTCCAATACCAAAACTTTGCCACCTAAGCCCGATACACTGAGACACAGAATACGAATCTTTACCTTAAAGCCACCATTTTTAAGTGGCAGTCCTTTGCGCTGAGTGCAACTACCAGAAACATTCTCCCTGATCAAACACACATACCGATGTATGCCCAGATGTTCAGCCTGTTGTGACAATCTGAGTCTGTAGGATTAAGGAAACCACCACAACTAGTCTGCAGTTACCTTCAAACAGCTGTCCAGGTCACACAAAACTTGCAGAAGACCAAACCACCATTTGGTATGCATGTTCTTCTGAGCTGACTGAATCTCTCACGTAAATGATGTTCTACTTTGCATAAGTAATTAAACATTCAGCGGAGGGTCTGACATGCAAGCAGGCCAGATCGACCTCCAAAGTGAATACCCCACGTCTGACCATTAAAGCTGAAGTACCATTCTCACTCCTTAATACAACATTTAAGCAGAGAGGAAATGGCCCCAACAAAATACTCAGTAATAGTCATTATACTCAGTAACAGTCATTGTATATTATATATATTGTATTGGTTGATAGCCAGCTGAATGAGCCAGCAGTGTGCTCAGGTGGCCAAAAAGGCCGATAGCATCCTGGCCTGTATCAGAAATAGTGTGGCCAGCAGGACTAGGGAGGTGATCGTCCCCCTGTACTCAGCTCTGGTGAGGCTGCACCTCAAATACTGTGTTCAGTTTTGGGACCCTCACTACAAGAAGGACATCGAGGTGCTGGAGCGTGTCCAAAGTAGGGCAATGAAGCTGGTGAAGGGTCTGGAGAACAAGTCTTATGAGGAGCGGCTGAGGGAGCTGGGGTTGTTTAGCCTGGAGAAAAGGAGGATCAGGGGAGACCTTATTGCTTTACTCAGCTACCTTAAAGGAGGCTATAGTGAGATAACTTCTCCCGACCACCGACTGAGAAGACAAGAGGAAATGGCCTCAAGTTGTGCCAGGGGAGGTTTAGGTTGGATATTAGGAAAAATTTCTTCGCTAAAGGGTTGTGAAACATTGGAACAGGCTGCCCAGCGAAGTAGCTGAGTCACCATCCCTGGAGATATTCAAAAAACATTTAGATGTAGAGCTTAGTGACATGGTTTAATGTTGGACTTGGCAGTGCTAGGTTAAAGGTTGGACTGGATGATCTTGGAGGTCTTTCCCAGCGTAATGATTATATACTCAGAGATGTCAAATACTCAGAGATGGTCACTACAGTATAGGATCAAAACTGACATGAAAAATGAGAACACATTAGGAGAAATGTGAATTCTTTTGATCTGAAGCTCCTTCTCACTACTTTCCAATTTCAGTTCAGCTACCATGCTGAAAGGTCAATTACACATAACCTGCCCTGGAATTCCCCACGAAATTATGGGGAATTTCTGGCAGCCATGTCAAATTACCTTCAAAGAAACAAGAGATATAGGTCATTCCTGGATAATATTCTATTCCACGAGCAGTCAATTTGAAAGGAATAACAAGTTTATATTTGGAAGAACAACTTTATGGCACCATTGGCTCTAGAGACAAAAATAGTCACACTTTCAATATAAACTTCATATTCTAAGTGGTGTGGTTATGTATTAGCTGAAGGAAACGTGCTGTAAGAGCACAGAGTATTCACAGAGCTATTTAAGCTAGTAAGACAGACCTCTGTCTCTCTGTATAGTTAAAAACAGAAAAAAAACAGCCCCATATGCTGTGTTAACTGCAAATAGATTTTTAAGCTGTTTACTGCCTCTTGTTTGAAAGAAACCTGTGACATGGTCAGTGAGGTTAAATTTTAATGAAGGAAGAAAAAAACAAATGCTCTTCCCTTGCATGTATACCTTATTTCTGTATATGTTTTTTATGATTTCTTTGCACTTCCTTTTGGCTTTTCTTGCATCATTCTCAATAGATTGTACTTTCACATAAAAGCCATCCAAAAAAAAAAAAAAACAACCCTGAACTGACGATATGTTAATTTCATTTAGAGACAGCAAAGAAAAAAAAGTTATTCATATTCACAGCTTTTAATCAGAAGGACTAGAAAGAGTGGTGCAGCTAAGTGTTATGACACACAGGAATTTAGGTTCAAAAGGAACAATCTGGTTCTTTCAGTCTATTCAGGACTAAAAATCTATTGCAGTTGCAAAAGGTCAATGTCACATCCGTATGTACAAACTGGAAGACCTCCAATGCACTATACCAAATTAAAAACCTTTTTAATATTAAAAGTTACTTAGAAACCATAATGGTATCATGTCAAAGGAAATAACACACACGGAACTGTGCACAAGCAACTAGATCACCAGTATCCTGTATCTCTGAATTGACCTTTTAAGTATTTCATATTTAATTCAGCATTCTAAATAAGGCTAAAAACTATTTTAAACATTTATGTTTCAATTATATAAGACAATGGTGACAAAATTAAAACTTAGATCTGATCCAATAACTGTCACTAGGTCTGTTAGTGTGGAGGAGGTGATAAATATCCACTTTCAGCTCTGAATTTCTTGCCTTTTCTCTGTGACAAATCCTTTCCTACATAAAAAAAAAAATCTCAGTTTTCATCTTCTCTGTTCTGCCTACAGCCACCGTGCCTCTGTGTTTCCCATCTGTCTACTCCTTGCTTGCTGTTCTCCAACTAAGTAACTCTCAGAAGATCTCTCTTGGCTATGCTTGCCAGTCTTCGTCAGCCCTGTCATTACAAGGGGCCAAAACGTCACAGGTAATCCAGCTGTTCAGTCTCCATAATTGCAGTAAACAGTCTTGCTACAGCATTCTTACATTAACCTGCCTTCAGTTACAGTTGACAGGCTTCAGGTACCCATTAATGCTCCAAAAATATGTATTTCCTTCTAACCAATTCAGTATTTAGTATTGTCAAACACGAAGTCCAGTATATACTTCAAATACAAATTTGAAAGAAGAATCTCTCTTACTCTCCCATCCTGCTCTTTTCAGTATTTGATTCTTCTAATGCTTCACTATCCCACCTCTTTGAGTCCTACAGGTGAGGCTGGTGCACTCCCCCTGCTCAGGATCTGAATCCCCACTTACAAAAATACAGATAGACAACAATTATGATATATTTTCAATTCAACACAGAAAGCAAAACACTTAACTCAGACTATAACAACTCACGTAATTTTTTTTTTTTTTTTTTTTCCAAACTCAGTAGAACATAAAAGTAGCTATTACAATGGCTGACGTCTATATTTCTGTGCCCTGTCTTGAATGAAACTATAACTAGGCAGGACGTTTTATATCCCCAAACATTTATAAGCCTCTTAACAAGTCAGTTTCTGAGGGGATTCTCTCAACTGATAAATTCAGCTCTAAACTGTAAATTGTCACATTCCTTCTAGCAAAGGCCAAATGAATCAGTCTAAGGAAACTAACAACACAAATACATTCTAGTCACTACATTTACCTAATCTATCACAAATCTGAGAAAAATGGGACAAAAGTCAAGGGCTCATGAAGTTGTTTCTAAGATATGTGCTGCAACACTCATTATTGAAGCATATGTCACTCGAAGTGGAAACCAATATCCAGAGCTAGGCACCAATGCTTCTCATACTTTGTATTGAATGACAGAAAAATGGAAAACAACTATTCTGTAACCCCAAGATATCGTTCATCTTAGACCACTGGGGACACAGAAGAACTAAGAACTGCCATTTCCACATTAACATATCCTTACTAAATGACCTTTTTTATTTTTTTTTTCCCCGAATAACACAACTTCTTGCTGCAGCTAAAACTATTATTGCTTCATAGCCATTGGGAAGAGCAAAACAGTTTATCCTTGTCACAATTTCCTTTAACCTCAGTGGCAGAAACAGTTGTTCCCTACCCTTTAGTTCTGTGCTATTGATTGTTCTTGACTAAATAACTAATTGCACTTGACCCTATTGCATTACATCATCTTTTTGATCACTCTGGAATTCTAAATCTGTCCTCAAACCTGAACACAGCCAGGCAGTGCCCTCTCCAGTCTCTTGACTACTGATATTACCAGTCAAACAGTATGTTTGATAGTATAGACTATTAACACATTTAATAAAAATCAGTCTCATACCCCCGCAGAACCTCACTAACAGCAAGTAACACACAACTCTCCCAATACAACTATGCAACTTTTCAGTGCCCACCATACAGTAATTTTATTTAGACCCTGAACACTTCTCACTGTCATCAATGAGAAACTCTGCTGAAATCAGGACATCTGCTGTTTCTTCTTCTCATGACGTGTTATCCTGTTGCAGAAAGACATTAAATGATCTTAGATGCATCTCGTATCTTCAAGTTCATTTTGTCTGCTACACACAAACATGGAAATGGGGGAACTGAAAGGGGGCCAGGTTCCCCAGAATAGCAATGCAAAAAAAAAGAAAAAAATCGATCTGCTGAATAGAATTGGTCTATAGAAAATTGAAAGCACAGATCACACCTCTAACCTTTACTCATGAACACAGGTATCCTACACATGGGTATTCTGAAACTGACTGCATGTTCCTAAAATAGGATTGTTCTTTTAAGTAAGATGACTCAGGAAAAAAACTCTATTCTTAAAAAATTGGATTGCTAAAGGAAGACGAGTTGAGCTTTTCTTCAAAACAGGTTAATGATCTGAACATTCGTTTCAAAGATGGGAGACCTAGACTGAGTTTCCTTCATGACCTGAGGGAATTAAAACCTGCAATCCTTACATCCTAAAAGTGTATTCCAACTAAAAGCTTAGGGAAAAGCCTACGTGAATCAAATCCTTCCTTGAAACTACTGTATATGGGGAAAGTGGCAAGCAGAACACCCAGCAGGAAAATATTAAATCTGTTTTGTCTCATTGTCCTCAGTATGTGTGCACAGTTATGCTGCAGTTTACATTTAACATATGCACTTGTACACACATATACAAATGTTATTTGGCATCATATTTAATAAATGTACATTTTGTGTGCATGTGTGTGATGTCTTATAACAGTTGCAGAGCCACTGGGTTTTACATCCTACATTTTGAAAGTTTTAACATAATTTTCAGTGGAAAGAAATTTGACAGAGTCCAGGAGACAGTGTCTTCCATTTACTTCAAAAACAATGGCAATCTTCTGAGCTTCACAGAGTGCTTTTTCCTCTGACCACTAGTTTTACTTCCAGTAAGATGCACACCCTCTAAGGGAGCAACCGATGCTTAAAACCTAAGTGACTAAAGCACCTTAGGATACCAAAGATATTCACACACAGTTGTGAGACACAGAAACTACAAGAGATTTTTGCCTTCCTAGTGAGGTACCTGGAGGAAGGGCTGGATATCTCTGGAAATCTAGAACTGCACTAAACGCCTAACAAGTAATTGAATTCCACTCTAAGTTTGAAAACAGGTATAAACTACATGCAAATCAGTATCAAAAACTGCTTTCCAACTGCCTCAAGACATAATCTGAGTGAAATTTACCATAATTTCAGTTATAATAACCTGAAAGTATTCAAAGCATAAGTCTAATTACATTTTTAAAAGGAACAAAAACAGCCAAAAACCTATGATACCATAGTTAACCACAAGTTACCCAATCAATGAGTTTCATTTATACACACTAAAATAAATAATTGGACATTTGCCTTCATTAGAAAGGGTGAAAATATACACAGAACAACATATGCAAAACATGCAACAACTACTACCTAGCTTGTTCCACAAAACTCAAATTCAGACTCACTAGTGCTGGTTTGACCTCGGAGAAACTCAAATGAAATTCATCTGAACACATTAGCAACAAATAGATCATTTCTCCCTGTTCCCTGTGACATCTCAAAACTGGTCTTTACACATCATTTTCTCATTCAAACCACCATTTCCACCTTCACCCCTTTTAAAGTCAGGTTTTGAAACACACCAGTAGTCTGTGTATCAACAAACTGAAAATATTCTAGCTGAAAGTTGCATATTTAAGTACCCAATAAGTTGGTAACACAGATGCAAATATGAAAAGAAGAGGAAAACGTATTTGCTTCAAACCAGAAATTTCAAGGCATAAAAAGCAGATAGAGTGTAAAGTTCAACCCTCCAAGAAAGATCTTAACCTTGGTAAGCAAGGACTGTTTCCAAATATTCTATTTGTCCATACTCTGCAGCTATGCTGTGAGAGAACACTTCATTTTTTAAACAATGAAACCACCTGTTCAATTTATTATATGGTATAAATATTAATAGCCTGTATTCCAAGTGTTGTTATTCTCTGCTTACATTATTAAGATTTAAGTCACTCAGCACCTTACAGCTATGGGATAACATTTAATCAGTTAATCAAAGATATCAAAACAGACAACCGGATGTCAAAATCTTTAATCTTACCTGACAGGCAGATATATGTTAAATATTCACCCTGACCCCCAGTAGCTAGGAAAGGAATCTTTTTTTTCGTTCTTCTTTTTACTTGGACAGCTCCCAGCATCCTTTCATCATGTGGGGCAAAAATTTCTTTGTTGATTGCAGATTTGGCATTCATTGTAGATAAGATATAGCAGACTGACACACTCTAAAAATAATAAATAAAAAAAAGTATTAGGAACTAGTACTAAGCTATGCAGAAGTCCAGTTAACTTACATGGGCATTAGCAACTCTGACCTTCAAATAAAGTCTTTAACGATTCAAAGAATTTACAAGAGAATTTCATGCTCTCTGAGGCAGAATTTTCAAAGTAGTCATCCACGAAGTACTCACTGTTGTTATCCACACTTAAACTCTCCAACTAGCTTAGTCTATTTGGGGAGGAGCAGTCCACACTAGCACTTCAGTGTGATCCAAAATCTTCTCAGAGGGACGGCCTGTAATTTCATTCTGCGTAAAAGCTTCATTAATTGCCTCTCTGGTAACTGATGGAAAACTCATCTGCCCCATGTACACACGGAAAGCACTGCACGGGCATACTGAAGGAATGGTGTGGTCGAGTTCGTCAGCCTCCACTGTGAGCTTGGTCATACTGGCAGACAAGAAGTCATGTTCACAGAAAATACAGAAAGCTTAAAACTCTGTGAGATTATTCTTTCAGGAGCATTGCTCTTAGTTACAGAGCTTGCTTAAGCTGCAGTTCTTGCAGCTTTAATACCTCATCCCCTCTGTAATTACAAATTGGGCAACTGCACAGGAAACAGCATCAGAAAAATCAGCTTGGACAAAACCACACCTCTCCTTTTTTGCCAAGTAATTTTAACCCAGGTCAGTTCCTCAATGTGTTTCATCACGTAATAACACAATCAACTTAGGAGAGACATTTGGAGAGAAAAAACATAAGAGAATGGGGAGCGAGCAGGAGGGAAGCTGCTTATTCAGGCGTGTCCAGCAAAAGAAATGTGCATCTGAGCACAACTTACAGAGGAGCCTAACTAAAGGACAGGGAACTCAGTTGCAGAGGTGATATTAACAGCATCTTTATGAAGACAGGAGTTATAACTCCAAGCAATCCTGCAGTGAAATCTGTTAATATGTGTATTAACATATATCCCACTGACAGTGGGATATATGTATCCTACTGACAGACTGCTAAATCTAAAGAAACTCCACGGCCAGAAACAATCATCTTTTTTTGATCCTGATACACTTTTAAAATCACTTACCCTATAATTATTTACTCTGGGAAGTTTAAAAATGAAGAAAGTTCATTCTGACTTCTCAAGCCTAACTTATTTTCTGCTTTGAAAATTTTCTGCTTGTTTGATGTTTGTCCTAATAAGAGTATTCCTTATCCTCTCTAAGAATCACCTGTACTGTTTAGTCCCACGCCCCAACCACTACGTTCAGCTTTTTCCTTACTTGATCTTCAGATTCCATCTCTAAGTTCACGTATATAAATAAAAACACAAAATGTCTCCAGTATATCTTTTCTAGCCACTATGTAAAACACATTTTAGAATTTAAAAGAAAACAAACAAAAAAACAAAAACCCCACAACTCCTAGGGCCTCTGAATCTGTGTCAGAAATTAACAAAAGGTCTCCTGACACATTTTTATTTTATATTACACGAGTAGCACATGAAAGCTTTTTAAACTTTCTAAAGGAAAGTTAAAGATGAATCTCTCGTTTGCTTTAAATGATCACTTTCAGGTCTCAGCCAATGAAGCCATAAATTCTACTTGTGGCATCATATTGGCAGATGATATTTGCCACAATTTAATCATTAGAAAACACAGATAAATTCTAGTCAGATTAGATAATGAAGCCCAGAGTGTCGTGGAACCTTTATGTTAGTGTGCATAGTATGAGCAAAGCAATCGTCTTAGCATTTTCAGTCTCAACATTTTGTTGGCACCTATTTATGATACTCCCTTTTGGTTTTGTTTTCAAGAGCTGTATTCATAGAGGTGTGAGAGAGCACAACTTTGTCCAAATCAAATTAGCAACCTATTTAGTTTGGGATGCAAGTAGAATCCTTTGCCAAACAAACAGACAAAAAAACCAACTAAAATAGTATGCCCCAGTTTGAGAACAGTTAACCAATATTAGAGCTGTGCAAATTCTGACAAGCTGTAGCATGAAGTTGTTTTACATGCATTCTTACAAAAATCAATTTCATTTAAAAGTGGCCTGATTAAAAGAAAAACCCAGACCGATTTCAAAGAAAAATTTTTGAAAGAAAGAAAGAATGGTCAGCTCCTGAAAAGATGTGATTTTTTTTTTTTTTAAACTCCTACCACAAAAGTTACCTATTCTTTAGCAACAAATATAACATGGAAAAAGAATCAAAAGAATGAATCTACCTCCTTGTTACTTAGAAAAGGTTGTTTTCACATTTGTGGTCATCTTACCAGAACTTTCTCCTCTTCTGTATTAGTATATCTTGTACCAGCATGTGAGCTGTTGGTACACTAGGTCTGTTTTATTTATTTATTTTAAATTCAAGGCCACAGTTAGCAGCTACAGTTTTAATCACACAGAGCTCCTTCTGGCTGAGATAAAGACTGATAACCTTTACAAAAATAACTTCAGTCTCAGACCTTCACATGCTTAAACAACATCTAATAAATGGCTCATTGGGAAAACTAACACAAATTCTCTCAGGTAAAAATATACTCGTTACAGAAAAAGGTTCTCTAGCTAGAAACAGTCTGATGCTGTTAATTCTGCAACCGGACTGTTGGGCTGCAGTTGTTCTCAGACATTTTTCTTGAGATTCATGCACTGCAAAATAAAGTGTGATTTCAAAAACGGTCTGTGATGGAGAGGCTTCCTTGACTAAGGGAGGATATACTTATAAAGGAATGATTGCACTAAATCCAGTGCCCCTGTTTTCAGTTTTCCTTGCTTTAAGGATAGTTCTTACTGTATATAGCTGTATTTGATAGAATTTTGCTGAACTGGAGGCAGCCCAAACAAACAAGAGA
Source organism: Chauna torquata (assembly GCA_013399475.1). Taxonomy (NCBI): domain Eukaryota; kingdom Metazoa; phylum Chordata; class Aves; order Anseriformes; family Anhimidae; genus Chauna; species Chauna torquata. The sequence continues at coordinate 86,651 of VXAL01011848.1, forward strand.
CACTATCCAAATCCTGCTTCATAGATTTCATTTTGATTTTTATGTGTACTGCGACTTACAGCATGAAACTGGAATAACTGCCCTGTACACAATAACCCCAAATAAATACAAAACCTAACAGATTTAATGTCTCTCTTTTTGTATATACCTATCTTTATCTATAAATGGAAGTGCTTTCATGCACAAACAACATACAAATCCAACCTTTAAATAAAGCCTAGTTAAACAGTATCACAAGAAAAAATAAATCTCCTGTTCCAGTAGAGGCACAAGAGAAATGACATGGAAGAATCAAATATTGCAGTTTATTACTGCATGCTCTTGTTTGCTTTGTAATTAAGCTCTTTATATTCATCGTAAGTTGTATACAAACAGCAGCAGTAGACACTCAATGTTGCAATTGGATCCCCTGACTAAAGTATGCACTTGCTGCCCAGAAGGTTTTCATCCTTTGTTTCTCTATACTTTGTTTACAACAGTCTCAGATGCCAGAATTATGGGATTTATTTAATGCAGTGTACTTGACATGATTTCTGAATCTAATGTGGAAACTGACATTAGCACAAACAATAAAAGCTTATTTAGGGAAAAAAAAAAAACAACAAAAACCACAACAATCCAACAGTTATGTTCCTATGCACAGGGTTCTGAAATTCAGCTGTCAGTATAGTTTGTATTAAACTGTTTTTCATAGGTCAAAAAAGGAGCAGCTAGGTGTAAATAAGCAACCTTCTTCATATTTACTGCTGGATCTATGCAAAAGACTTCAATATAACCTTTGCTTAAACAAGTAAAACATTCCAGCACTCCTGTTTTTCAAAAGCAGATGTAATGCAGTATTTTTATTTTACTAAAAAAAAAAAAGAAAAGGACGACTTGCTCAAGGAACATGAATAAGTCTCAACTTTTCCCATCTTCTAACAAAAACATCTTTTCATCCCCCCCAAAAAAGATGCTGGCTGTACATCCAAGACTTTATGTAGTACATGCAGATTTATTTATACAGTAATGTTCTTGGCATTAGCTCCAAGAAGAATTCAAATCATTACCGGTTTTCCACTAGTGTGTGTGGATTCACATACTTTGGAATATGAGTAGTTTCCCCCCCCCATCTTTGACTTACACTATTTTGATGAGAGTTAAAGTTATTTTGGCCATCAGAAATCTACTGAACTTTAAAGAAAAGCAATCTAATTACAACTGAGAAAAAAAGACTCCTCACTCTCAAGGCATAGGAAATTATTAAGAACATCAGGAAAGCAATTCACCCCTAGACTCTTGGTGTTTGACTTAATATCAACGCTCTGCTGAAGACTGGGGAAAATTCAGCTTCTGGGGAAAAAGGAAAAGAAAAAGAACAAACACTCAGCCTCCTGCAGCTGCTTTCTTCTTGCCTTTGTTTTTAATTATCTGTTCAGGTCATCATAATTGAAATATTTATATATATGCATAAATAATTGAATTACTGCATATTGACTTCTTATTACAATTATCTTTGTAATAGATGGGAAAAGGAAGTTGCCTGGATTAATAACATTCCTATGATTGTTATTAATATGTATTATAAATAATACATAACTGTATTATTAAGTATGTATTACTAACACTACTAGGATTTAAAATCCTGAGCTCACTTGAGATAAGGGCCTACACAAGTCTTGGGGCAGGGAGTTTCCACAGATTTAAAAAAAAGTAAAAGGCAAAAAAAATTTTTTCAAAAATATATGGATAACCTACAAAATCCAAGCCACAGTGTGATTATAATTTTTTTGTTGTTATCAATGCTGGACTGTTTTTATTTTAGTATTTAGCAATATTTTATTGTCCTTTTCGTTTGATGCACAGAGATTCAGAATGCAGTTTGGGGGATGGAAACCATCCCTATGAATTCCAGATGTCAGCTCTCTGTGGATGTAGAGACAGATTCAAATATCCAAAACAAATACATATGAAATATAAATATGTAATATCTCCTCTTTTTGGATCCTCTTTTGGATAGATTTAGAAAGGTGGTTCCTCTGTGATGGACTCATATTTATATGTAAGACTCAGGATCCACTTCTCTGAAATCTATCGAAGAGGATCCAACTCAAATATACATCTCTGAAATTTTAGGCAATTTACTCAGGGCTGTGAAGTGCTCCTTTTTAATCATGAAGTCTTCTCTGAATTTAATCACACAGGTCTTATCCAACAGCTGTGGGAATCAAAGTAACCCTGAAGGACTGAAGCACTGACCGCTATAAACTGGCTATAACGGGCCAAGAAACCCGATCTTTCCCAGTGAACTGTTCCATTTTGCACATGAGAGTTCTCATCTTAGATGCTTTGTACCTCAGCACAAAAAGGTGCTTGTCCAAGTATGTACTTGTCTAAAGTATCCTGGATAAATTTACATTTCCTTCAGACTGTAAATAGAAGTGTCCATTTCAATATTTAGGCAAAAAGTAAAAATAAAAAAAAAATCTAGAAACATGCTCAAATATAAAATGCCTTAAAGTAGAAAATGTTATTGCAGGCTCTCTGAGCACTTAGAAGACAGTTACTGCTCACAACATTCCCGATAGGGGCAGGGTGGCCCTTACCCCTTTGAGGCGAGGGAGATTTAAACGTTTCAGTAAATGCAGGAGTCTTAAAAAGACAGCCCACACTACCTGCCTCATGCACTTTTTGTTCTACACACTCGATTCTGCTCAAATTATTCTAATGATGCTCTTGGCTGAATGAAGAAAATTCCATTTTCCTCCTGTGGGTTTTCACTCCAGCCACTGCAATTTTACAGAACAGGATGTCTGAGTGTACACTGTACCCGTGGTATTAAACAGAAACGCCAGATAGACGATGTTCCCGCGCATATTTGAACTAGTGCCTGAAGTACACTGCCCATCTGCATCACCTCAAACCCTTCTCTGCTCTGTGGCATTTGTATGAGTAAAATCTCCTCCTCACAACAAACTGACCAGTCCACAACTTATGGAACAGAGGGGGAGGTAGGAATTAAAGGTAATTTCCCAAAAGATATTAAATAAAACTAAGAAGATACCTTATGAGATCCCACACATTCAGAAGCAATGAACTGGGACTGTTTTATGGTCAGTCAAAAACTCAGACTGCTTTCTGGCAAAACACCAACAAGCAGCTGACTTACCTTTACATCCAGATGTTTTCTAGGGTCTTGCAAAGGAGTGCAAAGAGGGACAGTTACAGTATCCTTGTCGAGGTAATGGCACACAGAACTGGGGAAACTAATTCTCAGCATGCATAATTTCAACAGTAGTAAATTAGCAAGGAGAATTGAAATAAACAAGAGAAGGAATGTTTCCAAAAAAAATGGAAAAAATGTTCAGTATGTTAAGTCTCACTGCGTTCAAGGATATTGTTTAATCAAAAGCAGGGATGGGCTCAGAGGACAGGCTAACCACTGCAATATTGCTTACAGCCTGAAACTGATGAGCAACAAACTACTGCTGGGCCGCACTGACAGCTCTAACAAGCACTCAGATTTGCTTTCAGCCATCCTGACAGGAGACCTCTACTTTAGAGATCATTGCAAGACACGATTATTAAAGGCCCAGCTTCTTCTATTCTGATAATGGTCTTCGTATTTACTTGCTAGAAATGTTGAGACTATGTATTTGATCATGGCTATTCATCAAAATTCTATATTTCTTGTTGTCTCAAACAACTAGCTAGTACAGCTTTGGAGAAGCAAAGCATCATAGCTAAATGAAGACAGACAATTTATAAATCCTCCAAAAGCAAGTATTAGAACATACAATTTCTAGAGCTGGTTTGCAGTAGATACATTAAAGTTAACATTATCCTACAAGCACAATACCAACTTTAGTTAGCTCTGCCAAACACGGATTAAACCAGTAGACCAACTTTGCTTGAAACAGCTGAGGTAAAAATCTTTAAAAGCCTTGAACAAAACAGATCAGAGTATCTTCCATCATCCTTCTATTAGTGAAAACTAATTTTGTTTGAGAAATTTTTAATTAGCGGCAGCCACTATACAGGCCAGAAAAATTCCATTACATCTTACCAGCATGAGTTCAAGACTTTTCCAAGTATTTCCTGGGGTGGGGGGGGGAACACTCTGCAGAGTTTTTGTTTGCAGACACATTTCCAATTTACTTTTTCAAATAAGCTCTCAGTGATGAAGTGGTTCATTTGAGTAAAATATTGATTCTAAAATATGAAAATTACAAAATTGTAAATATATTTGTGCAGTCAGCCACTTAAGTGGCAATTCAGTCACACAAATGTGCTTTTACTTACCCATATAATTACAAACAACTTGTCTGCCCAATCAAGTTGAATTGGACATGAGCAGACTTCAGAGAGCAGTGGCTCTTAAATCTAAAACCTTAAAGGGCTTCTTTGTTTATCTCAAGAAAGACTCTAAGTGGAGTCCACAGAGGCCAGTAGAACATGTGATCCAAGACCAATGTCTGGCAGACCATACTGTAGGTTAGAAATAGGAACCTTAACTCTGTTTTTAACCAAGCTATAGATAGGGTACAAGTGTTTAACAGTGTTCCAGCATTGTTTACTGACCTCTCAAAAACAGCCTGTCTTGAACGATCTATGAGTCTCTCAAAAGACTTCTAGAATAAGTTGAAAGGAATAGGAAAGGACACGCTAGGTACCATACTTTGTGGTCTGAGAACATATGATGCTTTTAATCAAGAAATAAGAAGCAAGAGTGGCAACGTGCACGGCAGAAATATTTTAAAGTCTGATAGAACCAATAAGCGACTAAAATATCAATGTTTGACATGTTTCTTTGCCCAAGGCAGGGATAACCTGTCAGCCCAAAGGAAGATAACTTGAGTTCTGTGCAACTTGCATGGATGTATATGTCTAAAAAGAAGCATCAAGAGTTCTGAATGGAATATGTATCTATAAAGAAATGGGGATGCAAAACAGAAAGGTACCTTTGAGTTTACATCTTCCAGTGCCTCCATCTGGCAGACCATAACATAACCTTTTCAAAAAAGACTGAAGTTCACCTAGAAGTTTTGTTTACCTCCCTCCACCACACAAAAAATCCCAAACATCTACTTATCGTGAGAGACTATCAGTGACATCACAGAAATTCTACAAGTGGTTAATGAGAACCGTGTCCACACAGGACAGAGCAGCTGTTTCTGTCCCTGAGCTCTGCCCCACTAAAGGTCTATTACTACCAACAGAGCAAGAGGCATACATGCAACATCACGGTAACCGATTACCCTGATTTCCTCAAGCCGGATGGCAGCAAAAGCAGAAAATGCAGCCTCACTAGGTTCTTTTGAGACTCTGTGTACCGAACTCTCCTTGAGAGGTATACAAAATTATGTAGCAGTTGGTACAATAAGGCACATTGGTGGATGGGTTACTGTATTTTCCAGGTCAAACAAACTTGTCTTGTTCTGGCAAGAAAACTGGAATTCCAGATCTAGCAGTTAATGTCCTAGTAAAGAGTATAGTGGGTCCTGTTAAGCTTTGTTCACAAGAGGATGTTAATTTTTCTGACATGAACCTACAGTACTGCAAGCTGGAAAACAAATCAAATTCAAATGTAAGAGAAGTAAGATTTCTCTGCTGGAATCCTCTGTGTAAATGGCTGCAGATAGGAGTAGACTGCTTTGAACAAGCATGCAAGAAAACAAACATACATTCAAGAACTGCAGCAAATTAAAATAAGTTGTTGCTTATGTTTTCTTCACTTTTTTTTTTTTTTTTAATCAACAGTACACTCATGAGAAGTTAATAGAATAATAATGCAAGAGTCAATCAATGGACACTTGATTCTCTAAGCATTTTCTTAACAGCCAATAAGGGCTGTGCTCCCTAAACATATTTTCCCCTGGGCCCACTATGGACAGCTGAGGGGTGCTTCTGGAACACCCCCAGTGAAGGACGTGCATCTCACAGAAAGAGGTACAACCCTGTAAGGGCCTCCACGAGTCAAAAGTGAGCGGGTTGGTGACCCACTCAGAAATTCATGTTAGAAGAGTCCCAGAACAGAAAGTCACAATTGTTTGATGAAGTGTGGATATGAAAATAATGACAGACAATACCACATTAAGCAACTATCTGGTTTAATAAAGGGCAACCAAGAACTGATTTGGAACACTGCCCTTGGAATCACCTTTTTGCAATGGGCATGTTTGTAACCTCACAAAGAGATTTACAGAGAAACTTAGGAACTACCAGATGTTATAACAAAGCCCCAGAGATACCACATTTGCATTGGTGGGAAGTTACATTTATTACTTCAGGACATCAGGACATTCATAGCAGCAAGAACTACCACTTCTGCATAGCAACATTGAAAATCACAGTCTTAAGAAGTCAGCTTAATTCTTATGACCTTTTAGATATTTTTAGATGTTAAGACCAGTTATTACATCTGCCTTTACACTTTTCTTTGCAGGCTGAATTATCACAGTTCCTTCTGTCATTCCTCACAGGTTTCTTGTTCCTGACCTCTCCAGACTCCCCGCCATGGGCCTACAGCTTTTTTGAAACGCTACATCTTTTTTGAACTGCAATCCTCAAGTCTGGACTCACAGCTTCTTTTAAGGCAAAGTCAACTGGAAGGGTTACGCCATAGATCTTACAGCTAACATTCCTATTTATAGTGAAACTGCCATATGTGGATCTTTTCCAAAAAGGTGGGCAAAAGATGTTGAACTGAAGCTCTCATCCACTACGTTCTTCAGATCTTCTGAAGAATTACTACTAACTTGTTTCTCATTTGACATCTAAGCAACTCATTACTCCCACTTAACACGGGATTTTTGTATTTACTACTTTCAGGCTTTTTCTTCAATACTGTAGGATCATTTTAAATTCCAAGCCTGCCTTTCCACACTTACAGGTCTCTAGATTGACACCCACTGAAAGTCAGTATGCACATTCTGTGTTCAATCATTTTAGTCATTAACAGTTTGAGAGCTAACACAGCCTCTCTTCACTCCTCCAGTTAGAACTAGAAAGATACCAGCTCCTCTGAATACAGCTCTACAATCATTCTTCTGTTCCTACATCTTATGCTATTTTCATATAAACTTCATTTCCTTAGTTCACTCATGACTCATATCACATGAGACCATATCAACGGCATCATTAAAGTTAGGCTATATCTGCCATTTCTAACTTACTCACATGGTCTAATACCTTATCACAGAAACAAATCAATTGGTTTGAAATGATTTTTTTTTGTTTGTTTTCTCTCCAGTCACCCTCTAGCTCCTTAAAAAATAGGTTTTATTCCACAGTTTGTCAGATATTTCTGCAAAGAAAAATTATTAGAAAAAATGAAATTAAAGAATTTTGGTGAGAAAGAGAAGCCCCCATTCCTTCAGGAAGGAGGAACTAGTTCGAAGGACTGCAGTTGGCAGTATGTAGTGTCCTCCAGAGGTTCGTGTTGTTTCACAATTAATTTATGCCCACCTAGTGCATCTGTGCTGTCAGAAATGACTGATTTCCCTGTGTCCTTTTCTTCTTGTGACAGGAAAAGTGCTTATGCGGTACTGCAGTGAACTAGACAAGAGAATTAATCTAGGTTTAACCCAGTTTAAAAGAAGAAAAATAGTAATTAGTTTTGGTTTTACTCAGATCAGCTCCCTGACTCAGTTGACTACACAGTTGATTGTGTCAGCACACAGGAAGGAAAAGCAGGGATAAGACTGGAACTGCCTTAGGCACCAGCAGTGTTAGTTTATACTGATCGTGAAGCAATGGCTTAAAGACAGATCCTGAAATGTCAGGAACTTCCACCAAATAGTGAAATTGGCTGGCTGAAGATATGGGATAGAACAAACCTAAACAAATTTTTTCAAAACCAAAACTTGCAAAAAGGAGTCCAAAGAATTTAACTGCATAAAGAGTGGTGAAACAAAGGAGTTCATAAGCGGTTTCTACTCTGTAAGAAAGGACATGTCTCAAGATAGGAACAAATTTCTTGGCATACTGATTCCATTATTTGTTGGGTAAAACAGAGGCACGGCAAAAGGGCAAGGTGGAAATTAGGCTCTGTTAGCATACACTGTGATTTCTCCACTAAAAACCATCAGAACCTGTTACAAACAGGAAAATACAGAAATGTTATGCAATGCTGTTACCGCAGTATATCCTATGTAACTAGAGCATATTAAGTCAGGGAAGCTACTCTGGCAAGATGTCTCACAGGAACAATTTTGCCGTGTTAGCAGGAACAATCACAGCTGCTCAACAAGGACAAACTCTGCAAGCACTGTGCAGCTGATCACTGAATTACCAGGTGTTAAATGGATTCATAACTTAGTGTACAGGTTACCAAAGAGACAGGAAATTACTGCAGCATTAGTTGAAGATGTTTTGAAGAAAAAACCTTCTTCAGCTAACAGCTAGCTTATGGTGCTCTTGCCAATGGCTTACTCCAACCAGTACGCCTCTGTATACTGTCACATTATGTTCCCAAAACCTCACAGTTTTATTTCCACTCTTGCTCACATAACCAGTATTGGTATAAACTGCAGATTTCTGCACATTACTGTCATCTATTAAATCAAATATATCAAGGAGAAGCAGGAAACAAACTTGGGGCTCTCAGGCTAAAGATTTTCAGTTTTCTGATCCGCAACCTGCAACACCCATATCTGAGATAAAAGGGAAGTAAATATCACTATGTTCCTTTTATATTATTTTTAATACTGGGGAAGAGTACAAAAGCAGACCAATACAATGAGATGAGACATAACGCCAAGTGATTGAAGTGTTCTGCTTCACCCATCCAAGGTGAATCAACTTTTTCAGGTAGGTAAAAATAATTTTTCAATCGCTCCAAATACATGAGCAAAATAATCACTAACAAAATAAGTAATTCTTTTAAGAATGGAATATATCAGTACCTATTGGCTGTTGTCAGAAGACTTATTCCACTACCCAGTTCTGAGATATCAAAATCTCTGTATGGGCGGAGAGACCTCTGTAAAGCATTGCATCAACATTTCACTTGAGGGAAAGCAAGAACCATGCAAAAGTAGTAAACCATCTGTTGGTAGTGTCCCGATATTTTCTAGCAGTTAACTATGATTTTCTGGCAAATAACATGAGCTGAAGACATTTATGACTTACTGCATACTACTTCCCACAAATCCTCCAAGAGTAAGTATCACACATTTCAAAATGGGTGAGCCCAATTAAGCTTGCAAAACTCCAGGAAGTCTTACAGATTGAAGAAGCTTCGAAAACCAGCTTTGTGCAGTGTTTTGTTCAAGGGGTGTTATCATCTCTGAAATTATTAAAAACATTATCCATTTCCCTGTCCCTTCTCCAACTACGTTTGATTGCTTGACTCTGCATGCCTAACAGAATTCAGGGAATATCCNTAGTCTAACAGAGAAGTCTGAGAAAGCTAGAAAGGAAACCATTGGCTTTTTCCTCTCCCTTGATGCTTTCATAGTTCTAGTATTGATCGCTGATTGCAAATTAGTATTCTATTTTAACTGCTAGAAAATTTCCATTAAACATGGGGGTGGCAGGGAGAAATCATCTTGTCAGGTGATAACCCTTTGGAAATGAGATTTAAAAACATATTATATATGTATATAAACATACCATAAGATATTACAAGTGATTTCTTGAGGACATGAAAGTTTTCATCAGGTTTATGAATCTGCACAAACCAATAGCTTTTAGATAAAAATCTCTTAAAGAGCAGTGCTGTATTAATCAATATATGCATACCTGTACAACTCACAGTAACGTCTTCTTCAGTTCTACACTGAATTCTGAGATAACAAGTATTACAACACAGAGAGACACAAAAGAGAGGAATCTAGATAGCCAAAAACCAAAACAGTCACGGCATGAGAAGCTGGACCAAACAGTGACACCTAAGCTTGTGCAAGAAACACCAAGGGGGGGGCTGTAATATGACAGGGCACACAACACATTCATTTCACAAGTTTAAGAATGATTTTATACTTCTTTCATATAGGAACTTACATTTATTAATCGCTAGGCATCTAACCATTTAACATGTCAAAGCAGGAGGGCTGCTTTAAAAACAAAGTACATCTTTCATAAAACTGACCCCAGCCCAATCAATGTATTAGGTATCTTTCCAATCTTAATCTCACTCACACCTCAACTGTAAATAATTTACATTCTTTCTAAGTGGTGGGCACAGATATAGACTCTAAAATAACATCATCTCTCAATATATCTTCATTGGTTTACACAAAGATAATTATAACACCAAGAGTACACCAAGTTTAGAAATATACATTTTCATCTGGACAAATGATTTCCCCATATCAGATTCAGAAGTATAATAATTAACAACCTCCACAGCAGCAAACCCTCTGCAATGGTTCTGTGCCAAAGCCAACTTAATACATCTCACATCTAGTCCTGAGCTGTAAACATTGATATTACAAAGAAAATGACATCTCCAACCTTCAAACTGTTTAGTGTTATTTTTTTTAGATAGTTTCTGACAGAAAAAGGTATGCTACTTAGCAATACCCTCAGAAAGAAGTGGATCCAATTGAAGCACATATCCCATACAATCTTACCATTTTTATCCAACAAATACTTTCTGCCAGAGCAACATGAAGAAATAGATTATATCCTTAACAAAGACACTCAAATACAATGCAAGAAAAAACAACTGCCAGCCATGCATCCTCTGTCGTGGTGTTCAGACTAGAAAAGGAATACGAGTAAATACGTACATGCTTATCTCAGACACAAAATTCTCCCTGCAGCATAAGCAGCCTTATGAAAATCCTCCATGTGCACAAAACCAAGCCACCACTATGCAATAGTTCCAATACATACAACAGCTCGAAGACAGACATATCTGATTACAAGTAGGAAAACTGTTTCACAAAGAAATCAGTTTAGTCCTGTCTTCAGCCAAAAGCAGCTTTTCAGCACCAGCTTATGCCAGTTTAACTGTGGGACGCTGCCAAATAAAGTGGTCAGCTTCCTGCGTCTCTCAGATTTTTGCTGATTCATCAGAACACTAATCCTCTACTAAAATTTGCAACTGCACAACATTAGTATCAGCACAGTGGAATTGGTGAGAACATGCACTACTTTTGGCAATAACCTACAGCTCACTGTGTTACCTCAGTCTTGAAACCACACCCTCAACTCTGCAGATGCCTTTAGAAACAAGCCTGAGAACTACTTTCTTGAACTTGATTACTCTTGAATCCTATACATCATGTAACTGATGTCTCAGAGACAAGAGCCTGTTGCAATGAACCTATAGACTCCTCTCCACAGCTTTGATCATTCTCTTTCATTATTCCACAGGACGTGTAACCTCTACTCACCCTAATACCAAGCTTTACTCAAGGTTATTAGACTAAGATATGTTGTATTAGACCAAGTGATCTCGTTTTGCTATAGGCTTTTCCTTTCATATATTCTGTGGACAGAGAAAACCAAGACAAAACAAAAACCCATAAAGGTATCAGTAAGCATTATCTCCAGACTCATAACTCCTGAAAACCACCCACTCACAAAATCAGCTACATTAAAAGAAAAAAAGTTAATTTAATAAAATGAAGTTTGATTTGGATTATTCATGTTATATTTGCCTTTTATTTACTTTTCTCCACCCAGTATGTAAATAAACATGGCTCCAGAACCCGAAACTTATCCATGCATTAGACTGAAGCACTATGACAATTTCTTTCAAAAAAGTTCACTTCATAGTGGCTACCAAGATTTAGCAAAGAAGCTGAAGAACATATTCCAAAACTTCAAGAAAATGACATGAGGGTTCATTTCAGTGCCTGATTCATCCACATTAGAAACAGCACTCTGGCAGCATTAAGTCCGTAATAAAGAAAAAGCCCACTACAGCCACCTTAATGGACTTGAAATCTAGATACTAACTGGCAGTTATCCTAGGCACAGTTACAAGGAAGGAGAGGTGTAGATGAAACAACTGCATGTCTGTCAAAACAGTACAAGTACAGTCAAGAAACTCACAGAAGAGGGCAAGGGAAGAAGAGACAGTGAGAACATGAAATACCAATAAAAAAAATTGAGTATAATAATCGCAAATGCAAGAAGCGCTAGATTTAGAAGCTCTTGGTAGGTAGCACAGTCATGAAATATTTTGCCACAAGAGATTAAAAAAATCTCCATATTCCAGATAGGTAAAACTTTTTTTTTTTCCAACCCAGATATCATCACCATCTCTTAGAAGAAGAGAAAGCAGGAAAAGAGAGAACCCGCACTCTGAAAGAGATGGAAAAAAATGAATGGGAGCTATGGAAAAAGGGGGGCAAGAGCATCACTTCTCAAAGAGCTGTAACAACATCAGAACAGGAATAAACGAATTGCACTACGTGTACATGTAACCTCATTTGTCCAGCCTCCACAGCTCTCCCCTCATGCACTGAGCAAGCTCTTTCATCACAGAAGGTAATCAGATTGGTCAAGCACAATTTACCACACTGGCTCTTCCTACTCACCTTCTTGTCCTTCGTGTGCTTGGATACAGCTTCCACTGACAAAACAAAAGGGTCTGTCATGAATTCTTACAATTAAAAAAAAAGGGGGGGTGGAGTGGAACATGGGGTAGGTATTCTGTCTTTCACATCGCTTACTGTGTCTCCTTCACTGTTTCTCAATTGTGGTCCTCTGCATGCCCTACCATGGTGAACTCTAGGTCATTTAGACGCTAATGTTTGCCTGTTTTTACCAAGAACGTGCCAACAAGACTGAGTCCCAACAATGAAAAAAAGATGGTATAAATAGCCAGTTAAGAAGGCTGGATCTGTAAAACATACCCAATGGAGCTGAGCAAGATTAGATTTGCTTGCTGTATTCCTGCACATTATGATCAAGGATATGCATGGGGTAAGCATCATATGACTCGGCCTATACTTCTTAATTGCATTTTAAGACAAGAGGATCTTCTATAAAACACTCAGGGAACTCTACTTCTGTCAGACAGATGCACAATATGTTGCAATTCCTGGAATCAGCACTTATCCACAGAAAGTGCACTCTGAGCAAGAGATGAAACAGCTAATCCTGGTGACAGTTCATGGAGTAAGTCTGTGCACAGCTTTGACACTATTTTGTTTCATAAACAGTAATTTGCCATAGCCTGGCAACAACGGTTGCAAAATGGAGAACTTCACTGAGGGTTATCCTCACTGAATGAATTCTCAGTGAAAAAGTAAACCCATTGTTTCAAGACTGTTTACTTGAAGTGTCTCTTTTGGGCAGGGAGAAGAAGAAATGTCCCTACTTCCCTGCTTTCCATTCAAGCCCATGAATTTGAGAGTCATTTTCTTCTGCTTCTTCTTCTACCTGACCCCCAGGTAGAGATAATCTGAAGACATCTCATTCCCTAATCCAAGTGCTGTCATACCTGCTTAGAACGAGGAAAAGGCAGCTCTGGCCTTATGCACTACAGCACCAAATCCAAAGAATACAGTTATATAGTACCTTCACTAGCCAGTGTTTCAAAACCTAATACATCTCCTACAAAAGGTAGAAAGAATGAACCGGAATATTCTGAGTCTTTTTTTTTTTTTAAAGTTGCAAATAATTGTGGCCTTCACAGTTAGATGACACTGATGGAGTCTTTAAACTATTGCAACAATACTGATGCATCCCCATGTGAATCTCAAGACAATGTCTTTTAAAACAGTTTATCCCAAGCTGACTGGCTGAACTACACCAATTAAGTCCTCACTTATTTCTTTACAGCAGTTATTTCATGTGAATGCTGTGTCTTGATGATTACATAGTTACAGTTTCCTCAATTTCTTCCTGTAAATAACCTAGATAAATACATACTACATAATCTAATACTTCACACATAAAACCTCAAAGAAAGCAAGTGAACAAAATAGCTTAATTTTTGACAACCACTTTCAGTCCACCAGTGCTGTAAGACTGTTTTTCAAACAGTTTTTGTTTAGCATTTGGTTTTCCTCCAAATATTTCTGTACTAGTCTTTGCCAGCCGCTCAAAGTTTTTCCCTCGATGACTGTATTTACCCATATTTAAAGTTATATCAAAACTGAACCGGCAACAATACGCTGTTCCTCACCATTCTTTTGTCACATTCTTCATTCCCTCTCATTGCATTCCGATTTTTACTTTTATTGATACAGAAAATTTTGTTTCAAGTCCCCTCATCCCTTTAATGAGGAAGAAAGGAAACGGCTTTCCTATAAAAGAATTTCTATTATTGTACTATTGTTAAGGCTTAAAAGTAGAAGGTGGTGTGTTAAAAGAAGGTTTTACTGACTTCACAATATATTTTTTCTTTTCAGAAAGCAAAGTGAAAACCCTTAAGTCTTCTAATGATCTCACTGCACTGAGACAAGCACAGTTCCCAAACCCATGACTCATGATGTATTAATTCCTTCAGTATGTCTTGCTCATAAAATATCAGGCTTCACTTTGTATGCAGGAGATAAAGCCTGGCAAAAATCTCAGTCATGCTCCTGCCTTACCCTTTTCTAAACACTACTGTGTCAAAACTGAAATGGCAGTGGATACTGAAGATATTTGAACAATTTATTTAGGAAAAATAAAACACTGTCTTGCCAATAAAGAAATAATTTCCCAATTATGACCTGCAAAACTGTGTAACTTCTAAATATTCAGGTTTGGGACTTTAAAGTTTATTTCCATAGGTCTTATGAAGCAAAAACTGATATTATTTTAATTTTTATGTCACAAGAAGCAAATAAGACCCAAGTACAGTTTCTCAAATAACTGATAACTTTCAGCATTGTTTACTTTGATATCAAGACTCCAAACAGTAGTGTTTTCATTTAGAAAAACTTGTTTATAATTTTTTCAAACACTGTTTTTCATTACACACTGGGATAATATCGGTGGAGTTGCACTTACTTAAGAGAAGTAACCACTACATGATGTTTGCCTCCTCCCTCTGTAAACATTTATTTTTGTCTAGCCCTAAAATGCACAGAATCCCAGTATTAACCAGTTCAACAGAGATATATTTACTTATGATGCATACTTGTGTTATCTCCTCCCCCACCCTCTGTCATTACTGTGTCCTCCTTTGCACATAGCTCATTGTTTTCTAACATAATACTTCCTCCTTTTTATCCGGTTTCTTTTGCAACACTACTCTAAGGTGCATCTAATTTGCATCTCAGTGAAGAAAACCTGGCAGATCAAAACAGTAATGGAAGCTCAGCACTCATATCTTAGTGAAATCCATGGGACTGCAAATCAGCTCCAAACACTTTCAGAAACTTCTAACTCCAAATTAACTTATTTTGCTCAACATACTACTTTTCACTAGCATTTAAGGGGATCTCTGGTCTTTATTTATTGCCTTAGATAATGTTCAATACTGCAAACAAAAGACCTTTGCCACAGCTTTCATACCAAATGCAAGAAGAGACGTGCATCCATACAACTGAGACGTTAACAATCTGAAAAAACCCTCTGGCAATTAAATAACAAGTGCATGTTTTTAACATGACATATAGATGACATATAGAAGTAGCCCAAACTAAGACTAATAACTCTGATCAAACAGATGGAATGTGAGTTGGTGACTTAAGAATTTAGTACCACTGTATGATGCATC
The DNA here is from genome assembly GCA_013399475.1 of Chauna torquata. Classification (NCBI taxonomy): domain Eukaryota; kingdom Metazoa; phylum Chordata; class Aves; order Anseriformes; family Anhimidae; genus Chauna; species Chauna torquata. The sequence continues at coordinate 102,246 of VXAL01011848.1, forward strand.
CAGCAATTCCTTAGTAAAATGTATGTTTATTTTGATATGAACAATACAAAAGCAACACTATAATCACCACTTCCCTACCATCTTTGATTTTCTATTTTGGTAGCAAAGCAAGCAACATGCAACTGTGACATTCAGGTCTGCACTGTCAGCTATCTGACAAAGGTACAGAGTGTAACAGCTTCAACTCAGTTATATCATACAGACTTCACTACACCAGCATGTCCATCAGCAGATCACTACCTGATAGCCAGAGAAGTGCTGGCTTTAGAGAAGTAACTTTGTCACATGTTCCCATTTTATTCTTCCCAATAAAAATCAAAATTAATCTAGTTTCAGAGCTGTGAAAAGCAATTTTAAAATTATGCTACTCTTTGTCTACGCTCTACCTTGAAGTAAATCAGCAAGCATTTCTCCCAAATGGAATAGATTGTTCTGGTACATCAGAGAAAATACTTTCACAGAACTGGTTTTTTTTACACAGTGTCCATAACAAGATAAATATATAGCACTACTAATTTCATTTATTTATATTCTGCTATCAGCAGAAAAGCAAGTCTTGTTATACAAAATAAATTTAGGATGCTCATGTCAAAGAAATGGCTAGTAAAATATTTTAAAAAACCCTATGGTTTACATTGTCAAAAAGGATTACCAATATGTGCATGATCTTTCTCTGTTAAAAAAAAATACCATCAATCCAGCCTTCTGCACATCTGATAGCCACTAGTGCTTCTGCAATCTTTTACTTTTTTCATGTAAAAAACTCATATTTATTTGAACAGTCGTATTAGTTATAGGACCATGGGGTGCCCAGGCAGTTCAATCAACAGGAAGAAGAAAATAGTGGCTCAAAAGCACCTGTAACTATTTGCACAATGACAATGTACATCAGCAACAGCTTGAGTAAGTGTACTAACAAGCAAGCAGGATCCAAAGTCTATACTTGATCCTTTTGTTATCACACAGCTATTCCAAGTCTCATTGTGCCAGAGAAAGGGAAAAACAAAAGCAGAATGAATCAAGAAAACATTATTGATTTTTTACTTGCTTTGAGAAGGTTTTAAATAACAGACTGCAAATCACATGAGATTGGAGGCTACCACTGCATGACAGCAAACCAGTGAGAGCAGAGAAGCATGATCAAGGAAACTTATTCTACACACCCCCTAACCGTAGCTTGCACAGAGTAGTATCTCCTATTCAGCAGCATTTTAGCCAGCTTGAGCTATTTTTCATTTTCAAATAAAAAAGTAATTATGCAACAGACCACCTAGCACAGAGGCTGAGCAGAGGCAAGGCAGCTGGCATGCATCTAAAAGCTTTATCAGTAAATCAAAAACTTTGTGCTTATTTGTGTTTAGCAAGGGCAATAAGGACCTCAGACCTGCAGATACCTCAGAGTATCTCACCTTACTCAGAGGGAAGGTTGCTAGACTTCTGCAGAATGACAGAAGCAGCCCCATTTGACTTTGACCGAGAAAGGCTACATCGTTTCTCTTAGCCAGGATGCTTCCTGTATGAAAGTCTGAATGCACAGAACAAAACTGAACGATGATATTCCTCAAGACTTATCAGTATCACAAGAATATTCTTGGTCTTTCTGACAAATTCTGTGCTGAGATTTAGTGGGAAAGAAAAATGACACAAGCTAATATGAGCACATTAAAAAAATGGTTCAGTGACATTGGCGAAAAATCCACCTTAGATATGAGGCCATGCACCTGCTAAGCCTTGACTCTAAGTCAAGATCATGAGATAGATACCCGCTTTAATAACAGTATGATAACTACAGAGCCTGACACATCATACCAGTGTCAATAAAAATTCCTTCTTATTCAAATGCAGTAACAGTTCAAGCATAATAAAAGTAACTGCTCGGACTGCAACAATCCTTATCAATATTTATCAACGTCTTTGGGGCGTAACACCATTCTAGGAGAAGATAAATCAAGCAGGCCTGAAAGGAGAATTATGCAAGAAACTGTCTTGCTTCACAGTTCAATATGGTTCTATTTCAGTACAGGTCAGCAACTGGCAATCTTCTGAATGTCAAGGAGACTCTAGCCCATAAACTTGAAATTTAAATAAATAAGTAAATCCTTCCAACTATAACCATGTCTTAACAGGAAAAAAAAAAAA
>VXAL01011850.1:308-13308 GCA_013399475.1 Chauna torquata
TCATAAATCAAAACCAGGTTCCACCCCAGCCACTATGAAGAAAACTAATTCTATCCCAGCTGAAACCAGGACAGTAATTTGATCTCCTTCTATGATAAGGTCACCCATTCGGCTGAGGACACTTGGCTTGTTTAGTTTGGAGAAAAGGAAGCTAAGAGGTGACCTCATTGCTCTCTACAACTTCCTGAGGACAGAAAGGGGAGACGTGCCTATCTCTTCTCCCTGGTAATCAATGATAGGATGCACAAGATGTCACAGATCTGCATCTGGGGAGGTTCAGAGTGGATATTAGGAAAAATGTCTTTACTGTGAGGGTGATCAAATACTGGAACAGGCTTCCTAGGGAGGTGGCTGATGCCCTGTGCCTGTCAGTGTTCAAGAGGCATTTGGATAATGCCCTTAATAACATGCTTTAACTTTTGGTTAGCCCTGAAGTGAACAGGCAGTTGGATTTGGTGATCCAAGTAGGTCCCTTCCAACTGAACTATTCTATTCTAAACTTCAAAGGAAGATGAAGTATATACATAGTTGTGTGAGTCAAAGATATCTCTGAGGGCCTGGAGGAATTTGTCTATCATGTTTATAATATTTACTTTGAGAAACTGTGTTAGAAATGAAATAACTGTTTTCTTATTCTGTTGTTAAAGGTATTAACAGGTCTATACAGGTATATATGTACAGGTCTACCTGTTCTAGAAGAGCAGCACAAATATTTCAGATCAGCAGGAGGAGCTGAACATGTACACTTTTGATGAATATGGAGACAAGACACCCATTACAAAGAAACTGTACTATCGTTTGTGATACTTCTTTTCTTTTATAGTAAATATTTCCTACACAGCTGGCTCTACACAAGAAGTGTCAGTTTCTACTCTGCTCTCCCATTTCCCTCAAAGCAACTAATCCTAATGAAATACCTGTTCATGGTAGAAATGTTTAGATGAGAAGCTTGGAAAAAAATTGTCTTAAGCTTATTCAAGATGGGCTGATGGTTCTTATACTGCAGCACCGGGAATACTCCAATAATACTGGAGGGTATTATTTTTCAAGTTATGCCAATAACAAGGGAAAAAAAAAAATCCTAATGTTGAAACTGGTCCGAACAACTAGTCTGAAAAAAATATATTTATTTTATGAACAGCACCGTGGCTTTAACCTTACTGAAGTTCAATGTAATATAATATACAGACTCCATTACATGTTCCATACTCTTGGCTATGAAAGTGTCTACAACAAAATGAAAAGACAGAAGAAAACGGGAAATATCATGCTTATATGCTTTTACAAAAGGATCAAATCCTTTCTGGATGGAAATGAGAAGAGAAGTGGTTAAAACTTTCCCAAAAATGGAAAGACTGAAAAGATTATATTGCTCATTAAAAAAAAAAAAAAAAAAAGTTTATTGGAGAAAACATTTTTTTAAAAACACAGAGAGTGAAATTAAAAAAAGATGAATGTCATGGTAACTCTATTTTGTCATTTTGGTGTGTTCTTTGTTTTTTTTTCTCAGAGCCCCAGCCTCCTAACTGTCAATGCTGCTTGTTTGCTCTTCACTGCCTGATGTTCATTGTCTGATGCCTTGAAGAGGGAATTGCTTTGCTAAATCCTGCCAGAAAGAATATGGACACAATTGACCCAGGTCTGAGCCAGATGAGTGCAAACTGTACCAACCTTGTTTCCTGTAATCCAGGATACCACCACAAACACTGTCACTATAAGTATATGCATGTCTTCGTGCCACATCCCATTAGCTCACATACCTGCTGAGTGTCATGCTATTCAACACTGTTCTCATGAACTGTGACATTGGCCTCTCATAGTATCAGGTATTCTGAATGAAAAAAACTCAAAATAATAGCACATTGAAACCAAAACTGGTGCTGCAGGGAAACTCTAGATAAGAGCTATGGATCATACAGTAACGAGAAGGCGAATTTTTTGCAGTTCAAATGAGACACTTAGTGGGTTCACAACATGGTCCAGAAGGACGGACGGACAAGACACTCTACTAGTCTCCAGCCATATCATTATCTGGAGTATCATCAAAACAGAGATTCTAAAACATCGTGATTTGTTCTAGAGATGGGCTGTTTTCTGGATTACGTTTGATTCAATCCAATGCAAAAACAACAAAAAACAGAGCAAAGAACAAAATGATGACCATTTGACTTACAGGACTTTCTCTCTATAGATTTTCATATATATTGTATATTGCAAGCACTCAGTCTAACACTGGAAAACAAAAAATAGATGAACACATGGGAACCCTTTCTGCGAATTGCAGTGTTCTCTCAGACCACCAGATGGTTTCCAGCCATTAGACGACAATCAGTATTAACAGAACCCTTGATGAAATTGACCTAGTTTTAAGCTTCTTTGTAGAAACCAACTAACATCTCTGAACAGCCTCTATAAAACTTCTAAGGGTCTGCACCCCTCCATCACATTTTCTGTATGATACACTGTTAGTCCTGAGGCAATTGCTCCATATAATCAAAAAAAAACAGAGGTTGGAGAGACTGAATGCCAGCAGCTAAACAATGCAGAAAGGTGTTAGGTACATTATAATTGACTGTGAAAAAGACCAGAACTAAATCAAGCACAATCAAGACTGACAGCAAACTCTGGGCTTTGTCTGTCAATAGTGAATTCTTACATATAAAATGCATTGAGAATACATTTTATAAAGAGTAATATAACACAAAGCTATTCTGATGAACAAGCATTATTACTGAGGGGAGAGGGGGAGAGGAAGGGAGAGAAAAGTAGCAGAAGTGTAGAAAACCAAAGTGTCAGGAGAAAATAATGAAGGAAGAGATTTATGGTTGGCTGGTGGCATTTATTTTGTGTTTCTCTGATCAGTTCGTGCTTACTGTACACCACAGGACCAGAATTTGTGATGGCCAGATGCTCTCAGTTTGTATCACACAGAATTTTTTCTGACATCTGATTCTTTCATTCCACAAATCCTCTTTGGTGGCACTACACCTTTTGCTAATATAGATATAGGTCCTTGTACTCCTAAAGGTGGCATTAGCTCAGAATTGGGATGTCTCCAAACCACGAGTCCACCAATAACTGCTCAAAGGATGTTGCAAGACAGGTTTGATGCTTTTGCTGGTTATGATTTGTCAGTCACCAGCTTAATTTTGCTTTATATAGCAGTGTGTACTGCATCTCTAAATCTTGAGCCTGCACTGAGCCTACTCGGAGGTATTTGCCATTTTGTGTTTCTGTTCAGATCCAGATTTCTACAAAGAATTATGTCCCCAGTCCCTCAACCGGAGCGAGGCAGCACCGCATGCTGTTTGAGCACTGTCGTACTAAACCAAGCTTATGCTCTTCTGAATCTAGGCTCTGTGTCACAACAGAGACCGTTGGTCCTTCCCTTAGACCAACAGTTCCCAAACTAGAAATCATGTTTCTGGAAGTGTAACTGCAAGAGGTGTTATGAATCCAGACACAAAGAGAATTTGAGAACTGCTGTCTTAGATACCGTTCTATAACCGGTTTACATGAAATATGAAAATAATGTGGATTAATATAAGCACTATTAAGATGGTTCTAAACTCCTTGAAGACAGTCCCCTTACTGTAGAGGAAATGTTCTGAGGTCAAGGCATAATTTTCCACTCTGCATTGCTGGTGTATACAACACCCAACAGTCCATTGCATAGGCACCTTTACTTGTTGATAGTGTTTTTAAGAAGGGAGCAGAAATTGCTCCCATTTGAAATTAAAAAAAAAAAAAAAAAAAAAAACCTTTAACTATAAAGCAGCCAAAACAAACCAAAACAAATGATAACAACAAATAACGACAACAACTAAAAAACAACCAACCAATCAAAAACTCCAACCTGCTGTGATTTGCATACAAAAGGAAAATACTAGGTTTTCATGTCATGCAGCCTCTGGTGCACTTTCTCTCAAAAGCAGGCTGGGAAAGAAACTTGAAACTGCTTTGTATCTCTTTCAGTATACCATGCCACAATACAGTTGAACACTTTTACTGTATCTGCCCTCTGAATATTTGGACCTTTCTCCTTATAGTAATTGCCTTTTTATTTCCTTGTAGTTTCACTGTACTTTGGCACTGGACGGAAATTATCTTGTACTCTCATGCTGATCTTTCTTTTATGAGGATTTCAGAAAAGAGGCAAATTAACAAAGCCAATACTTGTACTACAGAAAATTCTACTGTGCCTCCTATAGTGAGAGCTGTGGAAGCTGGCGTACAATGAAGAGGACCTATTCTCTCCTGGCTTTGTATTTAGTTCATTGCCTACCTTGACAACTTATGGAATGTGCTTGCCAATTTTTTTCCCCCGATAATATCTTAAAAATAAACTAGAAAAGACTCTCTTTCATTTGTGTATAGATTTTGGCCATGGTTCAGGAGAGCACTCAGGCATATTTTTTGGATCTATTTCTGTTCAAGACTGCATACAAACACCTGAGCAAAGACAAATGCACAGGTAAGTGTTGTGAAAAGTATTGGGTAAACTCAAAATCTGAACTGAATAAAGGTCTCTCTTCATCTTGCTGTAAGTACGTCTGGAAAGTTAATTCCCCTTGTTTTCATCTTTCCCTTTCCTTCAAGGAAAGACATAGACAAAGCTGCTGTAATAAAAAGGCTGTTGTTGCCTTAAAGGAAGTAGAAAAATGGAGAAGCATGAAAAGAAAAAAGATACCAGAGAACTACCTGTCAGATCTTTTCTGGTCCAGTGATGATAAGCAAGCTGAGATAACAACTTCACAATGATTAACAGATCATTCTTAAGAGGAGGAACAGCCTTATGTAATGTTCCTGCAATTTCTGTCCCTGTCTTGTGTCTCATGTTGGCCCACAGTAATACACTTTAGGCACAGTATGCTATGGCATGATGAATTCTAGAGTTTCTGTATTCGTACATTATTCCCATCCTTATGTAGCATCTAATACCCACAACTTCAGTTTTTTACAGAAAAGAAGTCAACATAGCCTTATTCTTATGCAAATGTGTTTTCCAGAGTAGTCCACATCAGTATTCTGAGTGTCCACATCCCAGGCATTTGCAGCAGAGGGGCTGCAGAGCGGCCTCTGTGAGAGGAGATAAGGGGCTGCCCAGTGCTGGCACAGCCAGTTCCAGTCGGCTCCGCAATGGCCCCACCGCATTGCCCGTCAGCAAAGGTGGTAGCACTTCTGGGAAAACATAATTAAGAAAAGGCAGAAATGCTGGACAGGTAGATGACTGAGGGAAAAATGAGAGTGAAACAACCCCGCAACACCAGGGTCAGAGAAGGAGGGGGAGGTGATGCTCCAGGTGCTGGAGCAGAGATTCCTCTGAGGCCTATTGAACAGCCCATGGTGGAGTAGGTATCTCCTTGCAGCCCACAGAGAGGAACATGCCAAAGCAGGTATCCACACTGCAGCCTGAGGTGGAGGAGAGCACGCTGGAGCAGGTGGACATTTCCCAGAGGAACCACAGCCCATGCAGAGGACCCACGCAGGATCAGGGGAAAAGTGTGAGGAGGAAGGGGTGTCAGAGAGGAACTGTGATGGACTGGCCACAACCCCCTGCACTGCTTCTGGGGAGGAGATAGAGGAATGGGGAATGAAGTAGAGTGGTTGAGCCTGAGGAAAGACTTGGGGTGGGGGAGGAAATGTAGTTTTAATTTTCTGCTTTTGTTTCTCAGTATCTGACCCTATTTAAATTGGCAATAAATTTAATTTTCCCCAAGATGCTTCTGCTTGGTTTATCATGGTGACTGTTAAGTGATCTCCCCGTCATCTTCATCTTGACCCATGGGCTTGTTCATCTTATTTTTGTCCTGTTGAGAAGGGGGAGTGATAAAGTGGTTGAGTGGGAGTCTGGAAGCTGGCCAAGGTCAACCCAACACAAGTACAAATTGCTCCTATCACAAGAGGTACATGGAAACAATTTCTGCATGGTTTGTGTACAATTTCTACCAACTGCAATGGTGCAGATCAGTGTAAATATACTTAGAAATATCACTTTAATGATGCTAAATTAGCAAAACAAGATTTAGAAACTACTTTCAAGCTACTTAGAGAGTGAAGTTTTTAAATACTTGTGATTTCAGCAGACAGGAGACACATGTACTTACCTCCAAGGAAGACTTCCAGTGACCAAGACAACAGTGTGTTAGTGACTGGCTAGAGACATCAGTCATTGTTTTGAGACAGGATTCTTTAAATAATACTGGAGAATGTCTGAGTAGAGTGAGAATAATTTTGGGTGTAGAAGATTTTCATGGGGAAGCTAGCACTCTGAATGTGCTTTAGCTAACTTGAATGAAAAAATCCCATAGAAAACTTGTTAGGTTAATTGTTTTAATTTTCCAGCACTGCAAGATGTTGCAAGTGATGATACAGTACTTACTGTGCAAAGAGTGCATTAAGAAACAGCATAACTCAAAATGACTCCATTGTCCCAATTGCTGATTTAAGAATGGAAAATACTCCCAATACTATTTTAAACAGTGGCAAACTTTGCAGAAGAGTTCTTCTTTCCTGCTTACCAACTTTACAGCCCTACAGGAAGAGAAATTTTTAACTAAGCCACTGTAAAGTGCATCACAATTATCTATGACAAGCATAAGGTAATAATTTGTTAGTACATTTTATCAACTGTTGCTTACAGTGCCTTGCAGAATAAGATCACCTACATGTAAATATATGAGATGAATGAAATGCACTGCTGAAAGAATGAGATTTAAAAAAAAAAAAAAAGATTTTTATCTTGCATTTCTATGGAAACACTCAGCATTTGGGGGAAAAAAAAAAAAACTAAGATGGGGTGAACATCCATACATGTTGCTAAACTCATTTCTTCACAGCAATTAAAAGTTGGATGGGCTTGTTATTATAAGAATGAGACATTGGAAGAACTGAAAGATTTGAATCTACATAGATTGTTTAGCTTAATGGCAGGTTTATATTCAATTTAGTTAAAATGCAGTCCTTAGAATACATTTACAATTGAAACTTATTACAAGTTAGTCAGTGAACTTTCTATGCAGTGAATTAGCCCGGTGAGTTATGTCAGAAGCTGACCTGCAGAAAGTGTATGATGAAACAGAACAAATTTTCTTAGGTCTAGAATGAAATTTTGAGTTAGTGATCTTCCTTCAGCTAGGCAGTAATCTGCAAGACAGGATAGGGAGGATCTGTTCTAGCAGTAAATGCCTGCCTCATGAGGTTCAGAAAAAGTAGAACCTGAATAACTACTGACAACCAAAGTGATCTCGTGTCTGATCAACTAGCTACTTTTGTCATGATAATTGTTCAAATTAAAACCTTCAGTGTTCTGGATTACTTCTAATTTGAAAGTAATTTGGGAAAAAAAAAATCTTATTTTGTTGAGGTTACAAAAAATATATTTCCATACCAGAGCTTTTCTTCACATTTTTGTGATTTTCATAATTCTTTGAATACAAAATGCATAAAATAATTTCCAAGTTATAAACCATTAACCTTATAGGTATAATTGATCTCTCTGTGGAGGCATTCCACAGATTAGCAGCAACCCCTCTCCTTCTGCCATGCTGTCATGATACTATGAGGTGGTGTTGAAGCCCTGCAGGGACCATGTGTGCAAACATACAATAAACCAGAATTCTTTAACTCTTTAACCAAAAAAAATTTCCAGCTTCATTAGGATCAAAGCATAACAAGAAAGCATAAGAGATAATAGCAAGTAATGGGAATGAAGGATGAAGGCAGTGATAAGATCCTTCGGTTACATTTATCAGCTGTGTGCATAACTGGATGATGGAGCTACAGTCTATTTAAAACCAAAGCAGGCTGGGTGCTGCACAAGAACGTTCACATTACACAGTATATGCATGGGGGCCCACTGGCTCTCACTAACAAGTACTGTAACCTTTTAGGTCTCTAAATAAATCTCCACCTGCATTATATAAGTGTTTAGGTTCACTTAAGATGTCCAATGCCAATAAATATTATTATCCACCTCCGTTAGGGGTTCTACCTAGCCTCTGCAGGTTTTGCTGACCCCATACATAATTTACAGCATAATCACATAGCTAAATGAGGCCATCAGAACCTCCATGTTTTTTTGTGAATAACTTGTTTTTGTGTGTGTTCTCCCACAAGTAGAGTAGCAGAAAAAGTAGAAACCGACAACAGAAAAATTACTCACAAAACATGGCAGCGATTGAAAGCTACCTACAGAGTGAAACATTACACCAAAAGCCAGCTTAACATTATTAATGCTATAAGGATGAGAATGCACTCCCACATTCTTAAGCTAATGTTCTTATTTTCTAATTTACTTGGATATTTTTTGTGCCTTCTTACATTTCAGGATCACAGATAAGTATATATTTAACAGAATTTGAGATTAATGAAAGAGGAAAGCTGGATGGAGCCATAGCATTTGACAGACAAGAGACCATTCTCCATTTCAAAAATTCTGCAACTGCTGAAGCATCGCTTCTTACTTCTCCAATTTGAAAAAGTGTCCTCGGAGGTTGTGAAGGGTTGACCCCAGCAGGCCACTAGCCCCCCTCAAGAGTCGCTGTCTCAGTCCCCCACAGTGGGATAGAGAATCAGAAGGGCAAAAGTGATAAAAACTCAGGGATTGGTATAAAGACAGTTTAATAAGTGAAACAAAAAACAAAAAATCCCAAGTGATGCAAAGGAAATTACTCACCACCTCCCAACAGCAAACTTTTGTCCAGCCAGCCTGTGAGCAATGGCTACCTTGGAAAAACTTGCTGCCCCAGTTTTCATTGCTGAGCATGATCTTATATAATATGGAATATCCCTTTGGTCAGTTTGGGTTAACTGTGTCTCTTCCCATTCTCTTGTCCACCAGCAAGGCCCCCAGCCTTCTTGCTTTAGGGGACAGCATGAGAAACAGAGTCTTGATGATGGTCAAGCACTGCTCGGCAATAGCTGAAACACAGGTGTGTTATCAATGTTGTTTTGATGACAAATCTAAAACACAGCACCATATGGGTTGCTGTGAAGAAAATTAACTCCAACTCAGCCAGACCCAGTAAAAAGGTTTACAGAAGATCGAATATTCTTAAACAAGAGTTCTGAATATTCTATAACAAGCTAAACTACATAGTGAGTCAGGATATTTTCCAATCACAATATCCAGTTGCGGGGCCCACTTTTTTAGTGAGTAGCTTGTTCTGAAGGTGTAATAGTAGAGCTTTCTTTGTTACATGTCACTGGTTTCTTTTCTTATTTTGGGAAAAAAAAATCATAATCGAGAATTCCTTTTATTTTTAGAAGTAGAACAAGAAGTTAAATATCTTTGTCCTTGATTTCTCATCAATTTTTTTTTAATTATACAGAGAAAAATATTTTACTCAGAAATCAGAGAAACTGTGGTTTCTTCATGTACTTGTAACTGCATTTGTTTCCTATTTATGCAATTCTTTGCGCTAGTAAGTCAATAGCTCTGACTATTGAGTTTGAAAAAAGAATAATCATGTTACAGCTATTTCTTAAGAGTAGACAATGATTGGACCGTTAACAATAAGGTGCAGCTGTAAAGTGCAGATTGGTTAACTCCATACTGACCATATTTGTACTCATTTAGCTACAGAACGTATTCAGTCCCTAACAGTGTGTATTGCCTCAAAAAAACAACTACCAATTACTTTCTTTGCTGACACTGAATTGTCCAATAAATTCCAGTAGTTGGTTGAGATGACTATCTATTGCCTCTAGACAGTCCAAGCAATGCTCAATGTGAACTTCACCTTAGGGTTGTGGTTTTTTGTTTTGTTTTGTTGTGTTGTGTCTTGTTTTACTTAGCCATGCAAAATGCACAATGGATTGGGACACTGAGATTATCATACACGCATGTTTTCTCAGTGTTGCTTTTCATGCCTTTATCTGAAACCACAAGGAAACAGATGTTTGATCTCCTAATGTTCAAAATAGGAACATGACTTCATGTTCTGCTGTGTAAGAGATTTCTGCCAAAAAGTCAATGCAATTTTTATGGTTGAACAAAACCAAGACAGCTAACTCAAAACTGGATACACATGTTTTCTGATTCAGATCCTAAGATTTTATTTGCTTTCCCTACAATGTCATTTAAAGAAATTCAACTGAAATCATGGCATTATGGTAAAGGCATTTGCACCACCTTAAATGTATAAATTTCTTCTGTCATGTGATTCAGGAAAACACATCCTAAAGAGCTATCAAAGACATAATCCTATCCTATTTCACTGAAGTTTTTAACCGCATGCTTCAAAACAAGCAGATTCTAGAGTACTTCACAAAATACATTTGGGCTTTGTGCTCCACTGCTTTGACAAATGGAGAACGTAATCAAATAAATGAAGTAAGAGACATCTTTTTTACTGCCTCCTTTCCTTTGTGACTAAGAGAACCTGATATCGTTCCAGTAACAGCCCTGTACATGTCTGTAAGAAGTTGAAATGTCACAAGAGTGATGGCTGCTGCTGACAAAAGATATACCTGCTGTGCTCCACAATGACCAAACTCTTGCAAGACAGAAACTAAAATAAAATAAAAAAATAAAATAATAATAATAATAATAAAAGTAAATTGAGTTCATCCTTCCAAATTCTTCATCCTTTTTCTATCTCATTAGCTCCATGGCCCAGACAAATGATAAATGCTTGTAATATTGCTGTATTGTAAGTGTATGCTAGAGACTGGAAATACATTGAACATACTGCTCAAGAAACTGTATTGTTCTTGTTCATTGTCATTAGTGGCCCATGTATTTTGATTCTTATGAGGTAATGACATATAATAACAAAGGTTATTTTCAAGTCTTACTACAGATCTTTTGCTCAGCTCATTTCTATGGGAGATAACTACATCTATTGAGATAATGCACCAGATGTTATTCAGAGAATGACTATAAATTTGAAATAATATCTGTAAAATAATCTATTTTCCAAATGCAAATTACTTTCTCTGCATGTCCTTTGCTTCTCTGCATAACTACCCTGTAAAACTCTACTTTTCTAGTCTGTATTCCTTCACATTGCAAAGCATCAACCGAGAATTTCAGCGGTATCTGTCTGTTCCCTTTTCAGTCCATGACAAATTTATTTAATACACCCTGGCAAATATATATTTTACTTCTGCAAACATTTGTAAAGAAAAAGTACATAGATTTTAATCAGGACCTCCTACCAGTTGAATACAGAATTGTTTTTGCTATAACTTATAGCAAGTCTGTCTTTCATACCATGAATCAGATAGAACAGAACTTCATTTGAATCAATCACCTTTCCAAAACACCTCATCTTATCTGAAAGTGGGTCTTGGTCTTTATATGCACCACAGAAATGCATTGAAGAGTCTTCTATTCATGTTAACACTTCTTCTGTCCTCCTTTATTAATTCAAATGCTTTTCAGGCTCCAACCTCCATAGGATAGTGAGTGAGTGAGTGAGTGAGTGCGTGAGTGAGTGAGTGAGTGAGTGAGTGACTCTGTGTGTGTGTGTGTGTGTGTGTGTGTGTGTGTGTGTGTGTGTTAATACCTTGTGTAGTCCAGAAAGGACTCGGTTCTGACCACACAGAAGTAACAAAATATGAACAAACATTTTATTTAAGTCTGTGTGACAATACTAGAATCAGGTACGGAGAGCCGTAAAATGTATGGCTTCTGCATTTAAACACAAACACAGTGCTACTCCATTCCTCAGTAAATCTGTTGAACTGTTATGCTAGTGTTTCTCAAAGTGCTTTTAAGTTGATGCTTGTGGTATGGTGTCCTCCATTCCATTTCCATCATATCAACTACTGGAAGTACGTATCACGTAACTTGTAGTACATTACTTTTGGTAATGAAGAGTGGACTACCAGAGTCACTGAGAAGAAATTTTGCATAAGAAAACATGGCATGTTTTGTATACATTTGTTATACATTTGATGTGTAAGACTCTCCACCACAATGCTTTGATGGGATTTAAAACACATCTCCTCCTTTACGCTTTTCTCTACAGTTATCTTTTAATCTTCTTGAAAGTAACACAGTCTTTGGTAAATTTTTAAAGTCCAGCTATCAATAAAAAGTGAATATGTGAATATATCAGAAGTCACTTAAAAATGCCAAGCCCATATAGTTGCCTACAAAATCTTGGAAACATAGCCAAAATATGCCTTAATTTAGTAAAAAAAAAAATAAAAAATAAAAGTCAGTAACAGTATTCTAACACATTTTTATTGTTATTTTCTCATGGATTTGAAGACAATTACTTCATTTTCTGTTGCCCACTTCAGTTCTGATGTCATGGTTAGGAAAACTTTGAAGAAATTATGTGATTTTACCCACCATGCAATCAGCTGGCAGTCATCATTTGCTTTATGTGCTAAGGAGAATTTAGAATTATAAACTACATTTATTGCAGTGCAACCATCAAATCCATCTGTTCATTCAAAGATATAGTTCCTAGTTTGGGCTGCTCTGTCTCTTTTCAATACAAGGAGAGGACCTTGTAGTGTTCTACCTAGCACAGGTAATGCCAATAGTGAGGAAGCCACAGAACAGATTTAAATCTTCCAAGAACAGGGAGTAGCTAGATTGCTAACCCTTAGAAAAGTTCATTCCTCCATATCTCGAGTGCTATTATATTCCTTCAAGACACGTGTCTAGTGTGAACTCACTATGTCTATTGAGTTCATGTGAGCTTACAGGTCTTGCAATTAATATCTTCTGAAACAAGCAGAGAAATATCATTGGTCTTTTCATACTCTTATCCCATCTCAGAAGACTGGTGTTTGAATGATACCAAGAGCATGAGAAAAACACTTTTTGTCCTCTACTGTCAAATGACAGGGTAATTATAAGACTTGTATAAGAACTTGTGTGGGATTTGCTGCTCCACCTAGATGCATATAAGTTTATGGGGCCCAATCGTATTCATCCCAGGGTACAGAAAGAGCTGTCTGATGTCATCACAAGACCTCTCTAAATTGTTTTTCAATGGTCTTGGGAATCTGGAGAGGTCCCTGTTGACTGCAAGCT
>VXAL01011851.1:0-16235 GCA_013399475.1 Chauna torquata
GACCGTGACTGCAATAATGATATACTGCCAGCTGACCCTGAATTTTTGTGGCATTTGCTGCCCCACATTGATGCATATAAGTCTATGGGATCCAATGGGATTCATCCCAGGGTACTCAGAGAGCTGGTTGATGTCATCACAGGACCTCTCTCAATTATTTTTCAATGGTCTTGGGAATTTGGAGTGGTCTCAGTTGACTGAAAGCTGGCAAATGTGCCAATTTTCAAGAAGGGCAAGAAAGAAGACCATGGTAATTACAGACCTGTCAGTATCACTTCAGTNGAAGGTCCTGCTTAACAAACTTAATATCCTTTTATGACAAGGTCACTCATCTAGTTGACCAAGTAAATGTAATCTTTTTGGATTTCAGTAAAGCCTTCAATACAGTTTCTCACAGCGCCCTTCTGGTCAAAATCTCCAGCATACAGCTACATAAAAACATAATACAATGTGTGAACAATTGGCTGTCGGGTCAGGCTCAAAGGGTTATAGTAAATGGGGTTACATCAGTCTGGAGGCCAGTCAGTAGTGGGGCTCTGTAGGGCTCCATTTCAGGACCAGTTCTCCTCAATGTTTTCATAAATTATTTGGATGTAGGACTAGAAGGTGTATTGAGTAAGTTTGCAGATGATACTAAATTGGGAGGAGCTGTTGACCCTGTTGAGGGTAGAGAGGCCTTGCAGAGAGACCTTGACAAATTAGAGGGCTGGACAATCACCAACCACATGAAGTTTAACAAGAGCAAGGGCTGGATTCTGCACTAGGGAAGGGGCAGCCCTGGCTATACATACAGACTGGGGGACAAGAGGCTGGAGAGCAGCCCTGCAGAAAGGGATCTGGGAGTTCTGGCCTATGGCAAGTTGAATATGAGTCAACAGTGTGCTCTGTCATCCAGGAGGGCCAACCGTGTCCTGGGGTGCATCAGGCACAGCACTGCTGGCCAGTCGAGGGAAGGGATTGTCTCGATCTGCTCTGCAGTGGTGTGGCCTCACCTCAAGCACTGTGTGCAGTTTTGGGCACCACAGTATAAGAAGAACACAAAACTATCAGAGAGTGTCCAAAGGAGGGCTACAAAAGTGGTGAAGGGTCTAGAGGGGAAGACGTATGAGGAGTGGCTGAGGTGACTTGGGTTGTTCAGCCCAGAGAAGAGGAGACTGAGGGGAGGCCTCATGGCGGTCTGCAGCTTCCTCACGAGGGGAGCGGAGGGGCAGGCGCTGATCTCTTCTCTCTGGTGACAGCAACAGGACCCGAGGGAACGGCATGGAGCTGTGACAGGGGAGGTTCAGGCTGGGTGTTAGGAAAAGGTTCTTCACCGAGAGGGTGGTCGGGCACTGGAACAGGCTCCCCAGTGAAGTGGTCACAGCACCGAGACTGCTGGAGTTTACAATAGTCTCAGACACATGGTCTGATTTTTGGATGGTCCTGTGCGGAGCTGGGAGTTGGACTCGATGATCCTTGTGGGTCCCTTCCAACTCAGGTTATTCTATGATTCTGTGATTCTATGAAACCCAACACTAATTTAGATGCTTGGAAGAAAAATCTTAACAGCTGGACCAAGAAAGCCCTGCAACAATAAAAAAAAATTTGAAAAAATTTCAAAATGGAACCTGTGTGGAGCCAATTACATGATTGGGACCTAATTTTGCATCTAGACCCAATGTCCCAACATGTCCCAAACAAGAACTGGATATCCCAATACTGGATACGCTATAACATAGACTTAAATAGAACTCCAGTCAACAGGAAAAATAAGGCTTTAGTTTAATTAGTGAGGAGTGGAAATATCTCTAATATGAGGCAATGCCAAATAGATAGGTAATTTTGAATCGTAAATATGAAAGAGCACATTCTAAAAATGGGAAGAAATTTCAATTTTACTTTGCAACTGAGTTAGTACTCCAGTAAGACTTAAACTTTAGTAATAATGTAAGAATGAAATGGGTCTTTGATCACTGTGCTTTTTCATGTCCCTCCTAGAATACATCATATTAAAAGATTAATATTAATCGTGCACCAATAAGCTGCAACAGTTTTTGTATAGTTGTATAGTTAAACTACCAGCATACTTGACCCAAACCCTTCAGGCACTGGGGACTTTGTGTCTGTTGTCACACTTACAATATTAAAAGAGAACTTTTTTCAAGTATTTCAGTGATCTATTTGTTGTGAATTTTTAGAACCAATTTTCAACAGGGAAGAGTACAGCAGGAGAATTTATGTTATATATTGTTCCAAATGCCTAATACTGAAGTAATAACAAAAATAGGATTGATAGTTGATATATTTGTGTTTAATATACATCTGAGAGTAGGCATCCATCCTCAAATATGTAGCCATTTAAACCAAGTAATCTGTTACATAGTCTGATGAATTAAAATTCATCTCATTACTGTTCCTGGGACTTAGAAATCAACAAGAATCCATTGTCAAGATTCAGATATATGACACCACATATCACATGTTATTTGTGGTGATAGCCACACAGTAGCTTAGCCATTATTACTGGATATTCTCTAGAACAATTGTTAAAGGATGCTCCATTGACTTCCAATTCTCAGAATAAAAGAATTAAATTTTACTACTGTGTAGAGAATTACCACAAGATCTGTGCAGTGTTTAAATCTCTTTGAGGTTTTGGAAACTGAATTTCACCTAAAGCAAGCATACATTTCTAATCTACCTTGAAATTATTTTAGACTATACAAAGTGTTATTTGGTTCATATCAGGGGGGCGAGGAAATTGTTCCACTAATCAGACTTAAGCAGTTTATCAGATATGGAAAGCCATTTCTAGTATGTGAAAATATTACTTAGAGCATACTCCTCCACAATATGCATTTTATGTATATAGAAAGTTATGTACCCTGGCATTATATTATAAAATAGAATGATGACCTACTTTAGCAGTGATAACCATAAATGGAGTAATGGAGCCACAAATAGTATGTAAAAACCAACACTTTAATGAAGTCATTCAAACTTTATTAATCCAATACTTTTCACATTTTACTAAGCATTTATAAGAACCTTTAATTCTTTAATTTCTTTGGTATCTCATTCATTTGCTGGGAAGAAGGAACAAAAGTTTCACTTCAGGCCGAGTTTTTAGTAGGACAAAATTCTTAGCTTCTGGGAGAACAGTTTAAGCACTGTAGTCAGCAGGATTCAAATATTTATTTAAATGCCTTGTCAAATTAGGATCTGACTTGGAGGAACCATTTAAAGTGGTGGACGGACCCTCCTTTTCTGGAGAATATCCATACATAGGCTGAGAAATGATGGTCACATTTCAGTGATGAAGACTGCATGCTTAACGTCCCAGTTTCATACAGCCCTG
The DNA here is from genome assembly GCA_013399475.1 of Chauna torquata. NCBI lineage: Eukaryota > Metazoa > Chordata > Aves > Anseriformes > Anhimidae > Chauna > Chauna torquata. The sequence goes on from VXAL01011851.1 coordinate 3,338, forward strand.
AAAATTATCTTGATAGATTCATTTCAGTATATTGTTAAAAAACATTGTCCAGGAAAACCTTTTAAAAGTGAAAGGGACAAAGGAGGCCTTATTTTGTTATTTGAGAATACTGGACCTGGAATTTTAAATTTGTTGAGAGAAAAAAAGCCTGTTGGACGTACTATTTTGAGAGAAAGAGCAGGACAACGAAGAGATGATGAATCCAGTGCTGTAAAGAGCACAACCTGAACCTAAAACTGAAACAGAAACTGAAAATCAGGAAGGATAAGAGAAATCAAAAAGTGTTCGTGAGTTGACAGGCCCCTCGCTGGGAGGAAGGAAGGAACAGAAGATAAGTATCTGAAAGGAAATAAAATATTTTAAATGTACTGAAATTGCTTGAAAGCTGAGAAAAGGTGTTATGTTGAAACAACTGCCAGGAGTGAAGTCTTGCTGAAGATGAAAAGAGCCACACAAGCTATTCTTGGATAGCTTAGGAGAGTTTGATTCCCCTTTTCACTATGTACCGTGCAAAGCAACATTATGGGAGAGCTTTTAACTCAGTCTGCAACCGTTTTAACTAGTCAGCATTTTACTCCCAATTTGGCCTGTTTTTATGTCTATATATGGTGAACAAGGAGGCCTTAAGAACACAGAGAATCAGACTTAATCATTCTTATCAAAACCAATGTCCAGTCTAACAAGAAACTGAGAAACTTTCTAATCTCCTACACTTACTTATAAAAAAAAAAAAAGCAAAGTGTGGTCCCTCGTATATTTTTCTGCTAGCAGATAAGAGGCGCAAGTTTGTTATCTCTTGATACAAAAGAGAAGAGATACATCTTCTCCAAATGCAGCATTCCATTTTGGAAGTCCTTCAGGAAGAATATCTAAATGTAACAAAAATTTTGATCTCAACAGGATGAATTTTATGTGAAGACTGAGAAGGAGGAGACAAGCACATTGTATCAAGACTTAATTTGAAGCTTTGCTGTTTTTGTTTCTTCTTTCAGTCTTCACACACATCCAAGAAAGGAGAACTAGAAGTAATGACACTCCTGTCTTTCATGTTTTATTAAAAAGTCTCTTAAAATTGGAAAACAAACAAACAAACAAAAGGACAGGGACAATTCTATAAATTACTGAAGAGGGAATTGATACAACTTGCAAATAAAATCAAGTGAAAACTAGCTCTTACCAGCAGTAATTTCTTATACATGTGGCTGTGACTTAAATAGCTGGAACACATATGAACAAATGCAGTAACTCCTATTCTTCCACTTTTAATGAGAGATGGGAACATTTCCACAAATGATAAGAACATTTTCATGTAACTCTTTGTATTTTAGAGTAGATAGCACTGTGAGTCAGATGATTAAATAAAGTTCAGAACTTCAAGCAGCAGGTTTTTCCCAAGGTCTCACAGACAAAAGAATGGAGTTATTAATTTTGTATAGATTTCTCTATGGCATGTAAAAATGTCCTGAAACAGTCTAACCAGTTGGTTTATTACATCCAAAGGAGCGGAATAAAATTGGACTAAATCACCTAGATGGTATCTGAAATCTAAGGCGCCCACATGTCTGTAACTAATCTGAGAACCTGCCCAATTAGCTGTAGCACCAATTGACTGTGGTGTTATTTACTTTCTTGCTTGCAGGTAGGTAATATTGCCCATTATTTCATGACAACTACAAGTTTAGAAAATATGTATTAAAAAATTTTTTTTTCTACAATTTTATTCTAGAAAAACCATACATATAGGATGTTCCTCTACAAGAAAATAAAAATTTGAAGTACCTCCAGTTGTAGATATTCAGAATGTAAACATACTTTTAAGAAGAATTTATTCACATTATAAATCATGTCTCTTGATATCATAGCACTGAAAATGTTTTGCTGCTACATTATGAAAGAGCACTACTGACTCCTATTTGCTAAAAAATAGTTTTTACTAATACTGCAATCTGTGCAACATCAGCAAAGCTAGCTAAACCAGTGCAGTGGGTTTTTCCAAAATCGACCATTTCTGACCTTGCACTTTGAGCTGCAGCTCTTCATCTATAGGCCTGTGAGATGGAAATCTCTTGTTACAGTCTACCTATAATTCATGTTAATGTAGTTCAAAATTATAGTCTTTGCCCTCCATTTCCCCTGCAGTTTTCATCCTGTCCTTTTGTGCTTATCATGAAATAAAGACGCACCTATTTATAAGCTACATATTCTCAGCTCTTTAGAGCTTAAATTGGCAGTCCTATGCCATTTAACAAACAGCAGAATAATAGCAAAGATATAGCAGAAACTTTGGTCTTCCCAAAGTAAAAAAAAGATGATAGAGGTCCTGACTGATACTATTCATAAACCTTCATTGGTCTCTGAATGTTCTAAACTTCTTATCTTAGTTATTAAAGAAAACAGCTTTTTATCAAGAGTTTAATCATTAAACTCCTAGAAGAATTTGTTCTTGCTTTGTACTTCTGCTGGAAGATTATGGCCCATGACAGCTGATTTTAAGCAACATAACCTAACTGCTAGCAGCCTTCACTTTGGCATAGAGACATAGTGCTATTCCAACTTCATAGGTAAAAATACAAACTTCAGTAGCAAAAGCTAGCTCAAACATTTTTTTTCCAAAATTTTTGCTTATTTTCATATTATTTTTGGCTTTTTTTTTTGTTTTTTTGGTCACACATTTGACTATTCAGGCATGTTCCCCTTTCTGTAAATGTGTATTTGGCCTTTACTATCTCAGTCCTTGGCTTTTAAATGTTAAAGATGTTGACTGTGAATAAATATTTCTAAGGGAACAGAGATTTTTTATGAACTTTGATTTGGCAAATGGGATAAGATCTATCTAAAAACATGTACAACCTGAGCTGGTCAGCTAGTCTCTTTTTATAGTCAGTGGAACAGAAATAATATTTTAGTTACCCAGCTGAAACACAGATAGAAACACAAAACACCAAACACAAATGTAGAGGTTTAAGTTTTAAGCATCCAAAGTTGGATGAGTCCAACTCAAATAGCCTGATCTCCTCCCTTAAAAGTCTTAAACCTTTTTACTGTGCCAAGCTTCAGATATTTTATCTGTCATTGTCCAAACCTCTTATTAAAACTCAAGAATATTTCAAAGACTTAAAACTTGGTCATAGTTCGGTGATTCTCACAAGGACAATAACAGAGGAAAAACAGTCTCATTCTTTCACTGTGGTTAGGAACTTGTAAATCACTTTGAACTGAAGTTCTGAAATAGGATTTCTCAGTCCAAATTTAGACAACAACATCCAAAATATTTGTCTAGACTGCTTTATAGTCAAAAGACTATAAAGAGTAGGTTTTCTTACAGTGAGATGGATCTGACCCATTTAATTAACTACTGTAGGATGAGGTAACTCAAGTTACCAAAAATAGGTCTTCAAGACTGATTGCAATAAAAATGTCAGTTTTTTTGAATTATTAATTAACAGAGTGTTTCTAATTTTAAATGGAAATTTAAATCGTGGAATGAGTTTGTTGTGGTTTCCTGATTCTATATTTTATGTTTAAATAAATGTATGTATATCACAGAATCACATAATGGCTGAGGTTGGAAGAAACCTCTGGAGCTCATCTTGTCCATCTCCCCCAGCTCAAGCAGGGACACTTAGAGCAGGTTGCCCAGGACCATGTCCAGATGGCTTTTGAAGATCTCCAAGGAGGGAGACTCCACAACCTCTCTGGGCAGTCTGTGCCAGTGCTCCGTCACCTGCACAGTGAAAAAGTGCTCCCTCATGTTCAGATGGAACCTTCTGTGTTCCAGTTTGTGCCCACTGCCTCTTGTCGTGGCACTAGGCACCACTGGAAAGAGCCTGACTCTGTCCTCTTTGCACCCTCCGTTCAGGTATTTATAGACATTGATGAGATCTTCCCTGAGCCTTCTGTTCTGTAGGTTCTGCAGTCACTGCTCTCTCAGCCTCTCCTCATAGGAGAGATGTTCCAGTCCGTTAATCACCTTGATGGCTCTATGTTGGACTCTCTCCAGTACATCCACGTCTTGTACTGGGTAGCCCAGAACTGGACACAGTACTCCAGGTGTGGTATCACCAATGCTGAGTAGAAATGAAGGATCACCTCCCTCGACCATGCTGGCAACATTCCCCCTAATGCAGTCCAGGATACCATTAGCTTTCTTTGCAGAAAGGTCACATTAGTGGCTCATGTTTGGCTTGGCATCCACCAGGTCCTTTTCTGCAAAGATGCTTTCCAGCTGGGTGTCCCCCAGCAGGTAGTGGTGTCTGAGGTTGTTCCTCCCCACTTGCAGGACTTTGTACTTCTCCTTGTCAAACTTCATGAGGTTCCTGACATGCCATTTCTCCAGCCTGTCCAGCTCCCTCTCGATGGCAGCACAACCCTCTGGTGTATCAGCCTCTCATCTCTGTTTTGTGTCATCTGCAAACTTGCAGAGGGTACACTCTGCTCCATCATCCACATTATCCATGAAGATGTTCAGCAGGATTGGATTCAGTATTGAACCCCAGAGTACACTGCTAGTTACTGGCCCCCAAGTGGACTTTGTGCCACTGATCACCACCCTCTGCATCTGACTATTCAGCCAGTTTTCAATGCACCTCACTGTCTGCTCAACAAGCCCGTACTTCATCAGCTTCTGCATGAGAATTTTATGGGCGAGCCAGTGTTGAAAGCCTTACTGAAGTCTAGTTAGACAACATCCACTGCTCTCCCTTCATCTACCAGACCAGTCATTTCATCCTAGAAGTGACAAGAAGCCCTTCTTGTAGCCTTTGACATCCTTGGCCAGACTCAATTCCATTTTGGCTTTAACTTTCCTAACTTCATCCCTCTGTGCTCAGTGTCTCTGTATTACTCCCAGGCTACCCATCCTTGCTTCTGCTCCGTGTATGCTTCCTTTTTTTTTTGTTTGAGTTTGGCCAGGAGGTCCTTGTTCATCCATATCAGCTTCCTGGCATTTTTACCTGACTTTCTGCTCGTTTGGATGGACCACTCTTGAGCTTAGAGGAGGTGATCATTGACTATTAACCAACTTTCTTGGGTCTCTCTTACTTCCAGGGCCTCATCCCATGGGACTGTTCCAAGCAGATCCTTAAGGTGACCAAAGTCTGCTCTCCTGAGATCCAGGGTTCTGATCTTGGTTTTTGCCCTGCTCCCTCTCCTCAGGATCCTGAGCTTCACCATCTCATGGTCACTGCAGCCAAGACTGCCTTTGACCTTCATTCCCAACAAGCCCTACATTGGTGAGTATGAAGTTCAGCACAGCACTTCTCCTCATTGTCTCCTCTGTCACTTGGAGAAGCAAGTTATCATCCGTGTATTCCAGGAACTTCCGGGATTGTTCATGCCCTGCTATGTTGTTCCACCAGCAGACATCAGGGTGGTCGAAGTCCCCAGGGAGGATGAGAGCCTGTGAATGTGAGGGTTCTCCTATCTGTCTACAGAGGGCTTCATTTGGTTGTTCTTCCTGGTCAGGTGTAGCAAACACCCACTATGTCACCTTTACCTCTCCTCCCTTCAATCCTAACCCGTAAACTCTCTGTGAGGTCCTTATCCATCCCCTGGCAGAACTACATGCACTCTGGCTGCTCTTTCACATAGAGGGCAACACTCCCCTCCTTGTTTTTCCAGCCTGTCCTTCCTAAAGACCCTGTATCCCTTCATTGCAATATTCCAGTCATGCGAGCCATCCCATCAGGTCACTGTGGTCCCAACAAAACTGTAGTTCTGCAACTGCACACAGATCTCTAACTCATTATGTTTATTTCCTATACTGTATGCATTAGTGTACAGGCACTTCAGAGAGGCACCCCAGCATGTTGAGTTCCTAGAAAAGGTTTGGAGGATTTCTCCATTACGGTGTCTTGTTGGCATTTCTCTGCTTGCATGCAAGTGCTGGAGGTGAGCCTGCTTAAGCCCTGTTTTGTTGATTTTCTGATCCCTCCCTGTCACATCATCCCATGCCCTTTGCTCGTTGACCCTGTCTGTCACTTCCTCACAGGGCTGCTGCTTATTCTCTCTCTCCCTGACCATTCTTATTTTAATGCCTTCATTAGTATGTCAGCCATCCTATTGGTGTATGTATATGCGTGTATAAGTACTGCACATAAATCTACACTGTAACATGCAAATGAAGGACAATAAGATAGGACATACTTATTTCCTTCATATTTAATCTTTAAAAGGGCAGTAGAATATTGGAATTACATTACAAATTTTATCCTGGAACAGGGTATGGAAAATACTACTTTTCATATGAGTGTCATCAGAATAATTTACTTCTGTACTATAGGTCATCTTTTTTTTATTCCTTATTTTCTTTGTAAGGATTTTTTTCTAGTATTTTTAAATTATACTCAGTGAAATGCCATGAAACTTTTTTCTAACGTCTCTTATTTGAGGTTCTATAAAATATTAAAAATGAGGTAATAAATACAAAACTGCTTAAAAACCTATTACAAAATAAAGCTCACTGTACATTTAAAAATTGTTTGTGGTTTTGCCTGCACTACCTCAGCACAGATATATCATAGCATGGTATAGTATTTTGTAAAGGGTAATTTTTTAATACAAGAAACACAAAAAGTATTTTTTAATACAACGGTGTTATAGTGAAAATTCTAATGCAAATAAATTTAGAAAAATATGACTTCTGAAAGCTTAAAAAATGGGAACATTGTACTAACAGAAATGTCGTAGTTATTATAACCAATTATTAAAAAGGAAGCCTTGTACTATTGGCAGTGGGCATTCTTCCTACATTATCACATCTAATATCTATAATCCAAATGATGGAGTTATAAATGAAACAGCTAAAGAAAAGTCTTTAATATCTTGCAATGCACAGTGAGAACAAGATGCATATAATTTAGTCTGAAATAGTGTAGGACTGTTACTGTTCAGCTGACTGTTACCAGCTGAGCCGTTTGCAGGATCACAAATCTACATCTGCTCCTGTAGCTTCACATGGAAACAGTCTGTGTCTTTGAAGAAAAGAATATTCACTTAATAAAAACATAATTTTGTTAGTATTCCTGTTAATCACAAAGCAAGCTGCAAGGCTATGTATAGGCGTCTGAATAAAGGGTTTGCATTTAGTAGGTTTTACATCATCAGACTCTCAGTTATGTTGACTTCATGGATTAGTCAGTTTGAAAGGCTGATTCTAAAATCTTACATGAATTCCTGTCCTTTTTTCATGAAAGTTACTGTGCTGAGATGGGTTTGTGTATAACAAGCTAGTCACTGTGGCCCTGTCTGTTTTGGGAGGCATCATAAGCATTACTGTACAAAGCACTCTTTGGCAATCTCCAGAGAGAAGCAAGGTTCCCCTTGCCCCTTTCTCTTATGATGTCGTTCCAGGAAAGAGCTAAAAGGAATGAGGAAATGGATTGAGGAATTTTGCTTTTCCTCTAATGAAGTGTAAGATCAGTACAACTGACTGAAGAGTCAGGCCTTACATCTCTATAATTTATAAAGTTCTTTATACCCATTTTATAAGCCCTCATTCCAAGTTCTAAATGCTTTTACAAGACCGCAAAAAATACAACCTGAAAATGACTGATCCAGTATATAAATTTACATGATTATCCAAATTTACCCTCATCTCTCTATTTAACTACACATAAAAAGTAATCATGATAGAAGAATTTTCTAGAACTTAACATTGCATCCACAATGGTCTTGTAGGATGCCTCCAAAGTCCAAATTACTGATGGTGTTATGTGAAGGAAAGGGAGTGAGCACTCATGCCAGGGATGCTCACAGCAGTGGCAAGATCCTTAGGGACACATGTGCTTCAGCATTTTTAACAGTGACAATAGCAAAATAGCACAAATTGGTGAAAACGACCCACCAAATTCTAAACTATTTAGGACAAAATTCTAAACTATTTAAGCTTTCATGTTAACTTTACACTGCAAAAATAGGAGTTGCCCACAGTTGAACTCAAGGCTGAATTCACTGCCTATTTGCTAGCAAGACCACTCACTTGGTGCAACACGGCTGAGTGTCTGAATACTGTGTTTCATTAAATTCATTATAAAAACTCCTCATTCTGAATGACTTAGAATATGGAATGTGAAAAAGGGGATAGTTTGGTGTACAGAGAATAAAGAAAATGGACTTCACATAAGGCATACAATATCGTGGTTTTGCACTGCAAATGTCACTCTGTTATCTAGACTGAAATTGTGGAACATAATAAACTGGGAAATAATCACAATGTGAAGAAAACAGTCTTACTGCCTGAAGTTTTTTCTTTGTAAAATTTTGCAGAAATTAAACTTATGGTTAAGAAGACCTAGAAAAAGCTTACCACAGAATCACAGAATGGTTAATGTTGGAAGGGACCTCTGTAGCTCGTCTGCCCCAACCCCCCTGTTCAAGCAGGGACACGGAGAAGAGATTGCCCAGGACCACGTCCAGATGGCTTTTGAAGATCTCCAAGGAGGGAGAATCCACAACCTCTCTGGGCAATCTGTGCCAGTGCTCCATCACCTGCACAGTGAAAAAGTGCTCCCTGATGTTCAGCTGGAACCTTCTGTGTTCCAGTTTGTGCCCATTGCCTCTTGTCCTGGCACTGGATCCCACTGGAAAGAGACTGGTTCCATTATCTTTGCAACCTCCCTTCAAGTATTTATATATATAAGAAGCTTATAGCTTATAGAAGCTTATATCTGATTTGAGATCAGAAAACTACTTGATACTTTTCCACAAACCTTGCAAAAGAAAAAATTCTTGCTGAATTTAGAGAGAAAATTGAAACTTTCTTTACTCCTTGAAATAGTTGACTTCTATTTTTCTTTGAGTTTTGAACCTATAGTTCTTCCCCTAGTTGAAAAACTCTTGAAAGTCTCTCTTACTTGCAATGTAAATGCATTAATTTGTTCAGATAATGGCATTCTGTTTAACTTTCATTCTATTTTATTAAAGTCCTGGGACTAAATATTTATCTCGTGCAGTTGCATAGATCTTGCGGACAGACCTACAGTGAACTAACATCTATTACAGAACTAACCTTGATCCTTTTAAAGGAACAATGGAATTACATTCTCTAGTACTATGACAACCTATTTTTAGGTTGCTGCATCATATTTGTAAGAAGCAAGAACTATCAAAACACAGATTGCAAACCAAGATCTTTCCTTTTTAAGTGTACGCTTTTATACATGGTCCATTAAATTAATACTCATAATATAGTGAGCAATATGGGTAACCAGCTCACAATTAAAATCTTAAAGGTACGGTTTAAACCAAAGAGTCATTTTGCTTTCGGAGCTATTCCATCATTAAGCTCATCATACTGTGAAGCATAGCTGTATAACTTTTTATACTACATAAAAACCATTAAATATTTTGAGGAATCCCAGCAATGCAACTACTTTTTATTAGAAATACTGTCACAATTTTAACCAAAATGCATATTCATAGATAACAGTTATGGAATAAAATTATTGTCATCTCATCCAGCTTTCCACTAGTACAGGATTACTTATTTTATATTTGCTAATGCTTTGTTACATGAGAACAGCACCACGTCATTCCAGATCATTGCCAAACTCTTTAGTCCATTAATTGTGTTTAATAAGGAATTATCCAACAAGTCCTGTGGGAAGACTGTAGGCATCACTCTTAATTCTACATTGAGGTCCAGATTCTGCTTTCTTCAGAATTTTCTCCTGTGCAAGGGTGCTTGGGGTTTTTTAATGGCTTTTGATTGATTACAGAAATAATAGCTACAATAGCTTTATAAATTTAAACACTTATATAGACTTTGGCTGAAATTTCACTATCAAACTTTCCTTCACAAGATAAATAATCTTAAAAATATTAATGTCTAAGGCCTATAGTACAAAGAACTGTGCTGAAACCTGTTAATTTTTTATTATTATTTACACTTTTCCTACAAAAAATAACACCTAGATAAATCTTTCAGATTTATTTTCTGTCAGAGGAGAAAATAGTTTCAGGGAATCTGACCTCCAGTTTCACTGCATTCACTAAACCTTGAACAGAAATGATCACATGTAACCCAAAGTCTGATTGTTTCTACAGAAACTGTATGTGATACAAAGGGAATCTTCTTGACTGAAGTAATTGTCTTGCTGAAGCTCTTTCTTCTTAAGTGTTTTAAAGCCATAACAGTGAAGGGCCTCATCAGTCATTTTTGTTTGCACGACTGCTCAGGATTGTTTTAATGGTGCTTTACAACTGACAAGACTTTTTGGAGATGGATTCTCATGTTCAAAGAATAAGTGACAGGATCATGCTCAGGTTAAAACAATTGCTTTTCTATTTCAGTATACTTTTTTTTTTTTCTTTTAATGAATCTTATAGCTTCGAAGATAAGAGGCTAATTGTTCTGCAGTAACGCTACTCATAAGCCAAAATCACTATTGGTTTGAACTGCTACAGTCTCCATCCTGCTGTAGTATCTCAGCTGTGGATTATTTATTTTACTTTTTTTTTTTTCTATAATTGTCAAAAATATGTTGTTGTGGGGATTTCCCAAGCAACGTAGAACCTGTACTGGATAATTAGGTAAACGATCCATGAAGCTGTAAGGACTTAGGAGGAAATTAGACAGATTACTGATAAATTCTGCTCTAACAACATTTGAATGGATGATATAAACAGCTGAACCTTAGAACTTTTACACTCAGAGCTACTTTGTTTACTTTTCTTATGGTGTGTGTTTTTTGTTTGTTTGTTTTTTAGCTAGAAACAAGTTCTTGAATAATATCTGCAAACATGTGTAACAATCTTTACACATGTATAGAAATGTTTCATTGTTGTGGTGCATAAGGCTGGCTAAAGAATTGTTGCAATTTCTCTAAAATAATAGTAAATAAGATTTGGAAAAGCTGGGGACTCCCTAATAAACACGTATGTAAAAGACTTTTTCAGTGAGTTTCAGGACTATATCTGGAAGCCAAATCATTAGTAAACTAAAATCTCAGCTATTGAGAGATGGAAAAACGATGTCAAACCACAGGAGACATCAGTAAAAAAGAGATGCTGATCTACAACCACATTCAACCCTCAACTCATTTTAGTGAATGTTGATGAAGTAAGAATACAGAATAGATCAGCAAAGTCTTCAATAATGCCAAGGAGGCATGAAAAAAAATCTAAATGTCATATGAATATGGGACAAGTAGAGAACAAGGGCGGGTTAAAAAAAACCGCAAGCTGAAAATGTTGTTCAATAACAATGTGAAGTCAGCTTACCAAATTACAATACAGCTAAAATAAAATTATATATATATATAAGGAAGACAGAGGAAAACTAAAAAGGAATTGTATGATCAATAAATCAGATGTAGTCATACAAATGGAAGTTTCACTTGAAAATGCAATTACATAGGAAAAAATCACAAATCCTCTTGATAATACCCCAGAAATCAATGTCAAAACCTTGAGTAAGGTTTAATGTAACTCCCAAGCCAAGGACAGGAGGCCCCCAAAATACATTTTTCCCAGGTAATGATACCAAAAAGCTCTGTCACATCAGAGCTGGCCTTAAACACAAGCAGGTTTGTGGAAGAGAGAGAAAGGTGCAGAGCCTCTGCACCTCACTCAGGACCCTGAATATAAGATTTTAAGCTTGATACACAAAGGCAAAATTAAAATCAAAATTTTAGACCTCGACTTCTTTTTTCTGTTATACCTCCCAAGAAAGATGAAGCACTGGTACAAGTAGGAAAAGCAGGCATCTAAGTCTACCAAAGCCATGCATGAAGATTCAGCGTAATAAGAACATACATGTAAGAAGACTTCTTAATAAGTTTTTTTGTAGTGTTAAAGCTGGAGATGTATCATTTTCCTGATTACACCAAACCATACATAAACAGATTGCTGGAGAAGTGAAACAAAGAGCAAACATTCAATTTAGGAAAAAAAAAGTTAGTTTCAGGAAGAGAAAGTGCACATAGACAATATAGCTGGAAAAGAACATGATCTTGGAAAAGGGCATTCAGTAAAAATATTGAGTGGCAGTCAACACTAAACACAAATATGAATTTTGTGAAGGTATTTGACAGCACTGAGAAGGATGTTACTTGCAAACAAATAGTGAAAACAACTACCAAAAAAAAAAGTCAAATTATGAAAACTTCTGTACCATTTTGAATGAAATGTCATTAAAGCCATTCAAGATATCTTCTGATCCTTGCTATTTGTTCTACTGGATTTTTCAAAACATAACAGAAAACAAAATGAGAGAAATTAGATAATGGACATTGACAATAGTCCAGCCTGTATCTAGAAATATAGAACAAAAATTAGTAACATATGATCAGAAGAAAATATGGAAGGCAGGATGAAGAGGAATATATCATGCCCCGTGGGAAGATGGACTGCAATGTACAAACAGCTTACCAAAGAGATGATTGCAAACTTGTACTCCTCTCTGACTGAAGAGCATGTATACAGGGCTACAGTAAGAGAAAGCCACAGCTATGCATAGCTGTCTTTCTACTCTTCCATTGCTACTGGGAAAACAGAAGTGAGAAGACAAGATAGCACACACTAAATCAAGCCAAAAACCTCTGACTTTAAATAACTTTGAAATAAGCACTAATTAAGTATTATGAACGTCTACTACCATTCTGAATGTGAGTGGTTGGCCTAAGACGTATTTTTTGCCCTCCAGTCCTCTGCAAACTAATTAGTACATGGCCCATATTCTTGACAAGTCCGATAGCTCCTGAATTTATCCTTGAAATACTTATCAAAATTCTCTTACTCCGTGTTAGAACTTCTGCAGGCATAGTCCGCCTGTAGGCAAAAATCAGTTCTTGAAAAAAAAAATTGCAGAGTCTTCAGTATGGTCAAACAGCTGATTAAACATCAAGTAAAAAAAAAATAAATAAAAATAATATATATATATACCTTATATATATATATT
>VXAL01011852.1:0-22582 GCA_013399475.1 Chauna torquata
CATTCTATGTATGATTCTATGATTTTGTCTTTAACGGCCATGAGGCTCGAGTCTGAAGGGATGGTCTACATGTCTGCAGTGTCAAAGAGGAGCAGACAGACTGGCTATTCCTAAATCTTATCTCTGATTCATTAATAGTAGTCTTAAGACATGTTCTTCTCAGTTGCAAATTTAAAGCCATCAGCTATAGATTGCTAGGAATTACTAGTAGGCTTCAAACTCAAAACTGGGCAGAAAATAAGGGAAGATAAGTCTCAGGAACATGTTTTTGCTCAACTAGCTTGCTGAGATGTCTGAATATGATGCTGAGACTTGAGCTGCAGTTAGATATAGGTTTAGATTGTACCTATTGTATAAAAGAGCATCTAAAATAACATAGCGTTAACTCCTTTCACAATCTGCTCTCATCATTCGCAGGTGAAAAGCACTGACTAAAGCTAACTGCAGTTTAAGTGAGGCTGAGGTTGTGAAATGGCATCTTTGGGCACAGTCTTTCATCCCACTGGCACCATATCCTGTGACAATAATACTAAGAAATGATGCTATAACAGTATCCGTTGATCAGCTGAAACATACAGAGCCCAGGAGAAGATTAGAGCTCAACAGGGAAGAGAAAACATCTGATTTAATTTCACCATCAGAAAGAAGCTCACTGAATTGAAGTCTGTTCCAGCTTTATTTAACTCACCCCTAGATACCCTACATACACAAATAAGTCTGCTAAAACAGCAGGATTTCTTTCCTGCTTTAGGAATTTGTTGCTAAAACATATAGTATGCCAGCTGTAAAAGAAAACTGAAGAGCAATTGCAAGGAAAAATTAATTTTTCCAGATGTATTACAGCCGTTGCTTCAAATAGACTGCCTGACACTTAACTGTGCTAAGTTTTGCTCTCAAGAGAGCTTCATGGAATAGCAAGATTAAATATATACACAAATATATGCATACATATAAAAGATCAAGTAGCTGTTGTGGCATTTGTTGATAAAGCAGTTCAGTGACATTCCAGCTAAAATGCCATTTACTTGGGATTATCAGTGTTACGAGTGTCTCAGCTCTCCATATGAGTTTGGTTTATTTGTGTGTTTGAAGCACATGAAACCATTGTACACAATCAAACTGTGTTCTCCCCAAGACAAATAGAAATCTACTTTAACAGATAATCTTTTTTGGTGGTGGTGGTGGTGGTATTTTGAGATGCTAAGGACAGGTTTAGAGAATTTCAGAGTTGGAAAACAACTGTAGATACCTCTTTTTTAATCTTTTTAACATAATGTGTGAATTCAAAAAAGAGGCTTTAGGGATGGCTTCGATTTATATTGTAACAGCCACTAAGATTAATTTGAACTCTCCTAAGTTAGGAAAGAGTAATGGCAATTAATGCTATTTTCAAAATAAAACAACAACAACAACAAGCTAACAAAAAAAAGAAAAAAGAAAAAAAGAAGGTGTCAAGTGGATCTCCTTGATAGAAGAAATGAGAAACTCAAGACTAAAATATTCTGTTTTGAAAGGATTTTGTTGACACTACTAATCAGAGAAGTTTGAAAGCTTTGCAGTAGGGTCACAGAGTCTTTGAAGCCACAACAAAGCTTTTTTGACTACCTAAAATCAGTTTTTCACTTTTAGTTTTTAAAATATCAGCAGGGCACTGAGTGGCTCCCTTTTAGTTATATGAGATTACAGAAAAATCGTAGTGTTTGGATTAAAGTGATAGACTGTAATATGCCCACCACACAAAATTGTTCACATCAGAGCTAGAACAGCCTCTGCAAAAGACAAAGAAATTTCAATATTCTTGCAGAATGCACCTATTAAAACATTAACCTTGAAATTTCCCTTGGGGATTCAGTATTATTACAGAGACATACACGTCACTTAAACAGCAGTAGTTGTAATTACCAACTTTCCTTTATTATTTTTATAAGCACATATTGATTCATTGGTACATCTGGGTAATCATATGCATCAATAGTATATCACCTAAGAAACAGTTTTATTGTCTTTATATTTATCATTATGTTCTATTACATTCAGGGTGTTTGTGCTGAACTTGGTATTGTTATCTAGTGCTGGCATTATTGCGAGGTCTGATTCTTACAGCCATCTGCATTTCTACACGCTGTCTGTTTTTTAAAAGTAATTACAGGTCCAATCTGTTAACCCTCACAGCCATCCTACTGAATTTGATAAAAGCCTTTTCTGTTGATCTTACTGGGCACTGGACCCAGCCAAACCTTGCATAAATATACCCCTTTCAAGACAGGTCAGCCCCTTGTGTGTATTGAGACATATCTACACATCTATTGTCTTTCTACCATTTCCTTGCAGAGCAGCACCAGCTAACAGAGCAGGAGTTCGGTTGCAATGTTGTGCTCCAGCCCTGTGGACAATAGGAATTCTGAAGCTCCATTTACTCAGCCATGTTCCAAACTGAAATCAGTGAAGTGAATCAGGCATTACTGAAATCTTTCAGAATTATCTGTGGTTCTGAAAACCCAGCAGAAACTTTAATTTTAGATTCAAGATGGGTTTGTAGCATCAGCTATTACAAAACCCATCTTTTACTTGTGAAGTGAATATACTTGATCTGCAATTTAATGAAAGATAAACATGGAACTCCATACTACTGTAATTTATTTTTGGATTAAAGCCAAATTTGAAATAATATGAGCTATAGGCTTGGTTATGAAATACATACTTAGAAAAATCCTTTCAAATTTAGTGTTTGTTAAATTTATTTATGAAGAGCCGTTATGACACTTAAGTTTACTTTGGCAATTTGTATGTAAATTTTATTAAACCTGTAGTATTTTGCTCCTTTTTCAAACTGTTTATTACTTCTGTATTTTATAGAAGCAGTTTTGCCTTGCTCCATCTTGAAATACAAATAAATGAGTTCAAATCACTCTCTCATGAACAGGAGAGATCCATACACACCTTCCACCTGTATGTGGGATTCATTAAATGGTCCTATATAGTGGACAGCAGTATTTACTGTCGTCCTCCCCAGATGCCACAATAGCTATAGGCCTGTATGGACGGCATAGTCTCAAATGGTTTTGTTGTGGTTTAGCCCCAGCAGGCAGCTAAGTGCCACACAGCCGCTCTCTCACTCTCCCCAGGTGGGATGGGGAGAGAATCAGAAAGGTAAAAGTGCCAGAACTCATGGGTTGAGACAAAGACAGGTTACTGGGTAAAGCAAAAGCCACGTGCACAAGCAAAGCAAAACAAGGAATTCATTCACTGCTTCCCATGGGCAGGCAGGTGTTCAGCCACTGCCAGGAAAGCAGGGCTCGTCACGCGTAATGGTTTCTTGGGGAGACAAACGCCATCACTCCCAACGTCCCCCCTTCCTCCTTCTTTACCCCAGCTTTCATTGCTAAGCACGATGCCACATGGCATGGGACATCCCTTTGGCCATTTTGGGTCACCTGCCCTGGCTGTGTCCCCTCCCAGCTCCTTGTGCACCCCCAGCCCCCTCACTGGCAGGGCAGCACCAGAAGCAAAAAAGTCCTTGTCTCTGTGTAAACACTGCTCTGCAACAACCAAAAACATCACCACTCTTTTCATCAAAAATCCAAAACACAACATTGTGTGAACCTCTACAAAGAAAATTAACTCTGTCCTAACCAACATTGTGACAGGTTAGAAGGGGCTTGGGAGGCTGTGTATCATTTCTCCCCATAGAGGCTGACCTTCGCAGGAAATACTCGGAGAAGTTGGTAAAGATGCATCTGTCCCAGCATCACACTTTGCACATCCATTGCACTCTCATGCCAGTGAGCTGATGTTGACATCTAGCCTGCAATGCAGGTATATTTTGTAACACACCACATCATAGGCTTTGATCCTGACACCAGATCAGACATGTGGCTGGAGAGCACAGTGGTACCCTTCCGGTCCACAGCCACACGACCCTCCCCCTTGAAGCCACCAGATGTGAAAGTATAGAATCACAGAATCATCATAGAATCATAGAATGGTTTGGGTTGGACGGGACCTTAAAGCTCATCTAGTTGCAACCCCCCTGCCATGGGCAGGGACACCTCCCACTAGACCAGGTTGCCCAAAACCCGATCACACCTGGCCTTGAACACTTCCAGGGATGGGGCATCCACAGCTTCTCTGGGCAACCTGTTCCACTGCCTCACCACCCTCACAGGAAATAATTTCTTCCTTATATCTAATCTGAATCTACTCTCTTTTAGTTTAAAACCATTAACCCCTGTCCTATCACTACACACCCTGATAAAGTGTCTCTCATCATCTTTCCTGTAGTCCCACTTTGGGAGTAGGAAGGCTGCTATAAGGTCTCTGTGGAGCCTTCTCTTCTACATGCTAAGCAACCGCAGCTCTCTTAGCCTGTCTTCATAGGAGAGGTGCTCCAGCCCTCATGGGCAACTCATGTGCCAACAAAATTTCCTCATCTGGAAGCAGGGCAGTGCTCTTTAGAACCATGGTATGTGTGCACTGGTAGAGACTGTAAAAGACTTTTAATGCTTTTTCCAAAATCATGCAAAACCTGGAGTTTTCCAGATTTTGAGCTTGTTCTGCAATCATCATCCCAAGATTTGTGCTTTGTCCTTAACAGAGTGGTTTGGGGCATAGTTCTCAGAAGAATCCCAAGCAGGGGAATCCGGAGGATATTTCAGGGGAATTCAGGACCTGCTCATCTCAGTGGAATTGTTGGCAGAAGTAATCTGTTTCTTGTGGCTTCTTGCACATTTCCAATACTACAGAATGCAGAGTTTTTTCCTGTGTTAACAATTCTGTCACACTTTACTGTCTACTATTCTAGTAACAAGTATAAGGGATAAGTGGAATAGTTTCTTCCATCTGAAAGAACGTCAGCAATGTGCTGCAGCTCCATATTCACTTAGGATAGTCTTGTACATCAGTATGGGAAAAGAGGTAGCTACCAATCATAAGCAGCACAAGGGAGAATCTCTCTTTTGAAGATCTTAGCAGGAACATTTCATTCTCAATGTACTCTGAGAACTAACTGTAAATAGAAAGATTAATACTGAAAGTAAAAACCTTCTTTGCTTAGCATAACTTACCTACAATATTTACAATAAGAAAAGAACTTGTGTAGTGCATTCTTCTAAGTTTTAAAATATGATCATAACTGAATATTACAACGAAATAGCTTTTAAAAATTGTTGTAGTACCAAAGGTAACAGCACCATTTGATCAACCTGGCCAAGTGATGTCTCTTTTTATTCACTTAGGAAAAAAAAAAGGTAAAATACAAGATTCATGTTCTAGAGTAATAGTTATACCCTCTGTACACTGACACCTTACTGCATAACCTGAAGGCTGAAGCAATATATGTGAAAAAGCTGCACAGAGTAAAATTTGTTGATTTTTTGTGAAAAGGGAGGGCACTACCTGAGATGCAGATGCCAAAAACTCTGAAGGTTGTTAAAGTCATTAAAAAAAAAAAAAAAAAAAGAAACAACTGGCAGAGGAAATTAAAATTTAAACTAAAATTAAACAAACAAACAAACAATAACAACAGAAGAAAACTCTAGAAGGAAACAGTAGGATATGTACAAAGGTGAGGAGCTATTGCTCCCAGAAGAACTGAATAGTTAGTTTTCTTCCACTATAAATTAGCCAAAACAAGGGTGACTATAAACACATATACACAACCTCCTGCAATATTTTGTCTCCACACCATGTGACATTTTCAAAGGAAAAATTAATCAGTTAACAGCTGAACAAAAAATTACTTTATTAATTTCTTTAACCCTGCTAGATGCTCATATTATGTTTCCATTGTGTTCTGAAACTGTCTATAGTTACATGGAATACTTCCATCTGGATATAGGTTATCCATCTTTTACTCCAACAGCCATTACAGAGTTCTGTGTAATTGAGAAGATGTATTTAAGATTCAAAGGAAAGAAACTACACTTTCCTAAGAACCTACTTTACTCTTGGTATACAACACATGCTTTCTACCAAGAATTCTTCAAATCCAAAACGCTGGGAGACCAGACGTGGCTTGTGACTCAAACAGCTCTCACCTTTACTTTCGTTGCTCAAACTTAGGTCATCTGCACTTTTTTATTTCTCTGACCCATAGAAAAGAGACAGGAAAATATGGAGAGACAGAAAGAAAGAAGAAAAAGGTCATTCCTCTAACACTGGTTTGTTCCAGGTAGTGGTAACCCCACAAACTATGTTATGAACAAACAGATTGTAGGCTTCAGATACTCCACTCCCCCAACCCCACAACCACCTAAAAGTGTGACAGTTTCTGAATCTGAGAGCTTTACTTCAGGAATGTCCAGTTTATGACTCCTTACAGGCTTTGATTTCAATGACTTTTGAATCTAAATCTGGAGTAACTATACAGCAGCAACTTGGGTCATGAAATTAGTTGCGACTTGCACAGTCTGAGGTTGAATATTGTCCGTCAAATCTAGGAGAGAACTGTGAGCCCAGTAGTCTTTTAAAGATCTCCTTCTCATCTTAGGCATGTTGTTTTGGTAATATTCCTATTATATTTTCTTCTAAGTAGCCATTTTTTAAGAATTGTGGAAGATGACATTANTCCTGAGACTTGACATCAAAGTCACTTAGTGGAATGTTATTCTAGTCTGTCTTTCAAAATGTCCAGATCAAGCAGAACCAATCATAAAAGAAAACAGAAATCAGAAAAGCTACCCTCTGCATTAAATACTGTAAAAACATTGTTTTGTAATTGTTATACAAATCTACAGTAACAGCTTTATTTTGCATGTTTACTGTGTCATCCTTCCCAAATGCTCCTAAAGAAGATTTTCAGAAGTTTGAACTAAGAATATAAAGAATTCTACTGAAACATTAAGAAAGCAAAATATCAAAAATTCTAATTAGAACCCACTTCTGCAGTATGTAAATGTTTTGGATTTACTTACAAGAAGTCTCATTGAATTTGGTAGGATTACAGATTTGTTAATTCAGCTTCTAGTTCCTATTACTAGCTGAGTTTATAAGTAATCATGCTAAGATTTCTAAAAAGCCAGATGAAAGCTAAGTATTACAAGCTTATTATTCCTGATAAGTTTAGTGCATTTTCTGCTATAGCTAATCACTCACAAGATTAGAAAGGAGCGTCTTGAAAGGGCTTGGAAAATGGAAGCACTGTAGCTCTAAATTCCTCTTTATATTTTTTGTTCTAAACATCTTCTATACAGTGTATAATCTGAACACTTAGTACAATGAAAAGCAAGTTTTTCTGTTTTTGCAACTCAGCAGCTGATGATGCT
Organism: Chauna torquata; assembly: GCA_013399475.1. Classification (NCBI taxonomy): domain Eukaryota; kingdom Metazoa; phylum Chordata; class Aves; order Anseriformes; family Anhimidae; genus Chauna; species Chauna torquata. The sequence goes on from VXAL01011852.1 coordinate 7,263, forward strand.
TGCTGAGACATGACTATGTCCCTTCCATGTGCACTAATGACTTCAGGAAATCAGGCAACTTAGTGGTTCTGTGCTAAACAGGGGTAGGTGAATTTTTCACCTTAAAACAGATACTAATTGGATTATTGTGTTATGTGCCTGGCAGTTGTTTGGCTAAGATAGGTATTTCCACAGAAGGACTGAATTGCAAGCCTGTTTCAAAGGGAATTGTTCAGAGGAAATGAATTGGTCACCTGAAGGAATTTTTCAGAACTGAAGCTAAGTAGAATTTTCCAAATCTTTTCTGTTCTTTGTATTCACTTATTTAAAACATAAAATGACCTCTCCTGTTTATTGGGTATAGTTATCATTTAAAACAGCATTTGTGATACTTGATGAACAGAATATTTTGCTCTTTCAAGCCCAGCTTTCATAGTGATGGCCAGAAAAAGAAGAGAGTTACTCAATCTGTGTAAGATCATTAAGTCCAGCAGACAAGACTGCTATGCAAATTACTCCAACTGGATTCAGGTAGAAAGAAAGAATGTTCTATCTTCTGCATAATGATATGGAGAAATTGCCAAATTCAAAGCAAAAAAGACAGATTAGGTTACTGCACGCATGGCAAGCAGTCCTTATGAAAACTATCTGTATAAAAATAAAGTTGAAAGTTGAAAGCAATAATAAACATTCTGTGGTGAAACTATTGAATTCCCATGAAAGACACCAGAAAGCTTACTGATTACAACAAGCCTTGGACTGGGCCTGACAACTAAGTTCATTATCTATCTTATCCACGTTTTCTTCATTTTAATGGAAGTAGGCTTTCTATACCACTTCATTGGTTCCTGAGGAAAAATACACTTGCACAATACAAAGAGTAACTATGCCACCTTCTGAAACAATACTGTGGTTGCAGACTGATGGTTTCTGGCAGCATTTCATTATAGTTCAAACAACCATATGACATCTTCGAGACCAAGTTATTACTACACAAATTTATTTTGTATAATATAGTAGAAAATACTTTCAAATAAGTGTTTTCCTTCTGAATTACTTGCTGAAAATTCCATTACATATTTGAAAACATTGTATTTTACTTGCAGATTTCCTGCAGTATGTAGCTCTAGGTAGTAGTGCAAAAAGTAGATAGTTCTTTATAGAAGATCTTTTTCTAAAAGAATTGTATCTTTGGCAAAAAAATAGCAACTATTTATATAAAGTGCCCTGTCCAGAGAATCTAGAATTTTGAGAAAACATCAAAACCAAAAAAGCAAATCTTCTATAGGCACAGGGATTTTTCTAGAGGAAAAGTTCAATTGTGTACTTCAACATTTTATAATTAGACTCAAGAAGAAAAAAATTCTCAAAGCGATTTTAAAAAACTATTTTTGATTTAAAAATATGTTGTTTGTGTGAGTAAAAGCATGTGTAAGAAACATTATAAACTTAGTTCGGCAAACTTCTACAAGGAAACAGTTGCTCTATTTAAACAGTAAATCGTAAAATAAGCACATGATGATTTTTACCTTCATTGTTTGCTGAAACCTGCATTTAGCTGAAGGAAACCCAGCAGTTACAGAAAGACTCATCCAATATTTCCTTTGTCCCCTTTCATTTGATTAATGAGTAATTTGTGGCACATCTTGGTTATTCAGTTATATATGCCAGCCCAAATTCTGCAGAATATATTCTTTTTAGCTTAGAAGTAATCCTAGTGAAACTAGGACATTGGATCTTAAGATCTCAAAAGAAAAGTCTGGAAAAAGCATAGAAAGTTCATTTTGTGCATGAAATTAAGAAGATACCACCAAGGTTTTTTTTACAATAGCTATATCATTGGAAAATGTTAGAGGTTCTACAAGGCAGAAGTGCTGGCGTACATTTAGAAGCACAGATCCCAAACCACTGATACAGGCTTTAAGCTTGTTGTGATTGTGGAAAGAGTAAGTTTGAAATTACATCCATTTAAACTTTTTTAAATGAAAAAGTTCATGATTTTCTAAAGCCTAAACAAACGTAAATGTAGCTCAGAATATAGCTTATCAGTTCAATTAATCTTTATACTGAAGAAGAAGTGGTAATGGTAAAGAGAGAAATTATGAAATTGATTTTGTTTTTTTTTCATAGGCATTCAGCAACTAGCATTCTCAGAACAGTGGCTTCATGTCTGAGGTCTGGCAAATTTGCTTTGCAATATCCAGTTGCTTACATAGCTGCTTATAGTTTACGCAAAAACTGTGAGGAAGAAGTTTGCTTTCTTGGGAAGCTGTCATTTACACAACTGTTAAACATCATGTAACAACTTACAGAGAATATCCAGGACTCAGAATAGTTCTTCAGTTTAGCTTGCAGCCTTGGGTTGAGACAGCAGAAGATTTATGGATTTACCACAAGTTTCTAAGAAGGAGCAGATGAGGACCTGCTCCTCACGGTGTGATGGAAAGACCCCACAGGTGACAGCCGTCGGCCACTCCTGGCTGCCTCCATTCCCAGCTCGCACCATGGCTCACCTCACCCCGCAGCAAGCTGCCTGCGCAGGAACACTGCCACATGGGAAATGCAGCTTCTGGCAGACAAAGATAGGCTACTTCTGTTGAATTTTCAGACAAAGATAGGCTACTTCTGTTGAATTTTCACTTAATTTCTGCTAAGGAAGTCCATTGTTCTCCAGGGTATCATGCCCCATACAGCATTTGTCTCAGCTCTGCCCAGATTGCCCTGGTGATGGAGACTTCAGAGCTCCAGCTAAATGGTATTAAATAGCTCTTAAATCACTCTCTATGTATTTTTGACCAGGACAGCAAGTTGGCTCAGAGTAAATCTGTCTGTTTGAACTGCTTTGCTTCAAGACAGAACGTCAGGGTGTTGTTTTAGACAGAACAGGCAGTGTTCAAGGTCCACAAAGAAGGGAGTGAGCTTGCTCATTAGTGTTTTCCTGTTTGCATTCCGATTTTTCAAGTAGGCTAGAAAATTCACATGGCTGTGTTTTTTCTATTTTGTCCCAAGCAAAACTGTAGCCTTTGGGTGAGCAGATGAATTACTTACAGGGTCGTACCATCATCCAAATGAGTTTTATAAGCTATCTTGTGTCTCTGAGCTGACAGGGCACACATGGAAGCCATATCAGATGGCAGCTGCTAAGGTAAGCTGAGTGGTCTGTGGGCAAGGGCAGGAGGGATCCCCTGGGGCAAGAAAGGTAAATTGCTGGTTTTCCATGATTAACACACCAATGATCTAGAAATAATTCCTCGGATAAACTATTCCACCACTTTCATGAAGTAGATTTCTTTCTAGATTGCTGGGACCAATGAACTTCAGGAGTGACACAGTGTGGCTATAATCTGGCCACCCAAAAGAAACAGCTACACAGAGTCCTGCTATAGCAAATGAGCAGATCATTTTGGCCATGCTGACAAGCCTGACTTGGATGCCTGTCAAAGCTCACCCTCTGCCATTTTCCTCAATTGTATTGTGTAAAAAGGAAGAGGGGGGAAAAAAAATCCAGTCAGCAACAACCAACCAAGCCAAAAAACAAGAAAGAATAAGCTTTGTAGGGCTCGAGATACATCAGAGCACAGCTATGAAGTACAATATAAAAATATTAAGAGTGGGGAATTCCTTGAGTATGGACAGTAAATACCAATCGATATCAAGACCTAAAGAATTTTTTACATGAAACTTAGTGATCTAGTCTATTATTAGCTGCATTTGTATTTTTTTTTTTCACCAGTAACAGAAACAAGCAAGCAAGGAATCAGAATTACTTCGCTCTTGCACAGTATCTGTATCGCTAATCATTACTTCTGCCTTCCTGCATTCAAGTACTTGTTACTGTGAATTTCAGGGCTAGCTGATATTTGTCAGCTAACAACCTTTTTCTTTTAAAAATATTTTAAATGGATTTCATCTGTTCAGCAGCTAGTGCAATTTATACGGCATCCAATAATTCCTGCCCCGTCATTTGTGTCCTTTAGCTGCTGCCACAGTGAGAAAGGTGGTACGGTTGATACTTAAACCAGTAACTGCAGCTCACAAATATTTTTCCTTAGAATAATTGAATATCACATCAAAATCCCCGCTACTACCTGGAGAGAAGTATTCCCCAAACAGCACAAGGCTGCTCAGTCTATTTAGTGGAGAACGTTTTCTAGAGGTCAACCTCACTATACTGTCGCGAAGGTACTGACATGAACTCTCCTGGTGCTCTGCTGTGTTTCAGTGATTTCCTGAGCACAGGGGAGTGTCACAAATACATTTTTAAGCAACTTTGATTTAGAAACAATTTAAGACTTATTAATACTTTTATGGTAAATCACAAGACTAGACTGTACGATTCTTAACAGCACTTAATCAGCATGTAATCATCGGCCAATTTAATGCAATGATTCAACAGAATTTGCTACAACAGGAACAGCAGCTTAGTTAAAGATTCGAGAACGGCAAGGTTCACAGGAGGCTTACTGCAGGGGGGTGGGTTCTAAACTCAGTCACACGCTCACTAGATTTTTCCCCCTTTTTGTGAATTACTCAGCCTTCCTCATCAGCATTTGTCCACGGATGAGCTTTGATACTCAAGGAGTCGGCCCTGAGAGACGTCCCACCTCAGGGGTACCCTGAGAGAGGCATCCCAGCTCAGGGGAAGATCAAGGGTCACAGCCCACTGCGATCCTTGGAGAGCTCAAATCAGCTTTCTCCAGCCGCCATATAAAGTGATTGGCTTGTAGTTGGACTCAGATACCTTTTCATGTTGTTCTCAGCCTCGGATGCGATCCATCATTTCCCCTTGAGGGATTTCAATGGGTACCTGTTTTAGGGCAGTACCCCTCTTTGTTCGTGGTCATGGCTGTGAGCATCCACCCGGTGCCCTGTTATTGATGAGCTGTCCAGTTCAAGCAACGGTCACATCGAGGCCTGCTGTGGTTCATAACCCTGAGCAAGACTATGTCAAGTGAGCATACCTGCCACACTGCACCCCGTGACTACAGTCAATTCACTTTATCTTCACAGAGTTGTACTGTGGTTATCTCTTGCCTCTATGGGATAAATATATTGGCACATGGTTTATGCTTCAATGTGGGTGGCTTTAGGAATCTTTAGTATGAACTAAAGCACAACAGACAATGTTTATTCCTTTGTTTTCTAATGCCCAATTATATAAACTGAAGATGTAAACAGTGTTGTACACATGAGGGGGTCTTTTCAGCAGCACAACTTGTCTAGCTATCCTGCAAACCCTGATATATAATGCAATAGTTAACAGCAAGCATAATAAGGTAAGAGCTAGTAAAATCACGATGGGATGTAGCATCAGGTTCAGTACTCCAGTTGCCATAGGACACCTTCCGAGCAGAACTTCCCACCATTGATGCTCTCCATCCTTTTTGACTCTCTCCAATACTTGATGTATTCCTTCACTATTGTGATGGACAGTGGTGAGTCTTTTGTCCTGATCTCCATGCTTGTTGCAGGAGGTTCATCAAATTAGGATGGTGGAGAAGTCACTTGATTAAATTCAGATTCATCCCAACAGGAGTCAATTGCAGCTTGCGATATAACATGTAATCAAAAGACAAATCTTCATGAGTAACTATGGGTATAGAGAAATTAAAATCACAGCCAATGGTCATGGAAAAGTTACACACACATAGATTATATTGATTGGTTATACTACAAACTATATCATCTATTAGCAAAGATTCGCACAATGTTCACGTGCATACACATAGTTTCCTGATATATATGACTATAGTTCCAGGAGCTTTGCTGGGATGTATTTCAAAGTGAGAGATATGTTGCTCTGTGCCCAAAGAGGTATCTTGAGCTTTGAGAGTATTACTTTTGCAAATGAAACACTGTTGTTCCCACACAATACATGCATTTACATCAATTGTCTGCCACTTTTCTTCCTTTTGATGGGCCCACACCCCATGCTTTAAGGGATAGAGTATGGTACCATTATGATTTAGTCCTAAGGCAATAACTGGATATATAGTGTATATGGATGCATTGCGCATAGTGAGGTCAGAGGAGACAATCCTACCACCTTCTGAATGATAAGTTGACCAGTAGCCACCGCAATCGAAACTTTTATTCAAACTCCAATGCATTATCCCAAATCACTGCATGAATTTCAGTGGTTAGGGTTCCTCCTTCCACTTCTCTAGTAACAGCTGCTACTATGGACTATATCCATAACTGCGCTTGGATACAACTCAAGGCAAGAGAGGTATTACCTTGGGTTGCTTTGAGGGTGTTTACAATTAATTGATGGTCATTTTTGTTGATTCGTTCCCAGTGAGGTAGAATGTCTGATAGAAGCCATTGACTTCCTCCTAAGGATAAGAAAGGTGATTTTAATGGGTGTTCTAATTTGTTTAGATGATCAGTAGTAGCACTTAATTTGTTCATTAGGACTTCAGCATCTATGCTATTCAGTACTCCCAGTCATGTTCCCAGTGTTCCTGGTCCTGTTCCTAGTATTTCAGTGGAGTCTTATTGTATATGCTGGGAATGCTCTAAGGATTGTCTGTGTAACCATGCTAACCAGCCATTGTATTCTATTACCCAAAAGGCAGAACACTCTGATCTAATTGTTGACACATTGATATGCTGTGCTATCTCTATGCTTTTTAGGGGCCAATGAGGATTAAAGAAAACTTGTTGTTGCCCTACATACTTTTTAATTATTATGTACATACTTTTTAATTATTATGTACCTAATTTTTAATTATGTAAGGGTCAGTGTCGTAAGTGTGAGGAGACAATTTAGTAGGAGGCTGAGCTGGGGAGGGCAATTGCTCAATATCAATTCTGAACTGGAGACCTAAGCTGGAGCAACACTTGGGATCTACAAAAAGGCACATTACCATCATTAAACACGGTAAGGTAAAGTTATACCAACATTCATCTCCAAAAGGACATATGTGTGTGTGATCAAGACCATGTCCATTCTCTTGAGCATAGTCTACAGTAATGGATGAAGCTGTTGTACATTCAGTATAATTTTCAATCCAGCATTCTATTGAAATGGTGTCCCATTTTATTCCCTTTAAGATGGAATCCACTGGTCCAAATTCTCCTTTTTTACAATCTACTCCCATCTAGAAAAGGTAATATTATTGTGTAGTGCTACTATGGATAAACTTAGGGATCTAGCAAGGTAGATGTTAGGTGCAATTCCATTAAAACCCACATCAGCATTAGCCCATGGCCACCCCATCATACACAGATTCCACACCACTCATTTCAATTTTGAATCTAAATTTTAGCCGTACACCACAATGAGCCCATTGACAAAATACCAAAACAGGGCGTATTAAGGTAAAATTGTACCAGCAATCTGAATCTTCTGTATTACAGAATTTTCTGTCTGCTCTCTTGCAAGTTGAAATGTCATTACATACAGCAATGTTGGTTGGCTTCTGATGAGAAGATCCGTTGATCACCCAGCATCCTATTTTTATCTCGTCTCTTGGTATGCCCCACAGCTGGCAAACTCGATTAATATCTTCTCTATCCCATCTCCATTCATTTTTCAAGTATGTCTTGGTCTGTGTATGACTACGGTCGACATATTTAAATCTTTTAAATTTTGTTTTAGTCTAAAAATCCCAGTGTATTTTACCAATGCGTGGTCACAAAGGTCTTGTGCTTGGGTTATTGGGAGTATACTCACTCCAATTAACAAGAAAAGAGGATTTGGGGTGGGGATATAGCTGCTGTTGTTGTTGCCATTGATATTGATCCCAGCAGATTAATGCAATGAGGAGACAAAAGAGTACACATGATGATGTGAAGATGCCAACATCCAGTGGATTAGTCATTCCCACGGTATCATTTGTAGGAATCATTATTTCCTGTCAAAGAAAGAAAGGAGACAGGTCTCAGTGGGGAGGGCCAAATGGGTTATTGCCTTTATGATGCAGGATAAATCCATATGACACTAGTTTTATGCTCTGCTGCACCATTATCAATGGCATCCCATGCCAGTGATCCTTGTGGCTTAATTAGGGTCATCGGTACTGTTCAGATAGATGATAATTTTACTGTGATGGGCTGTTCTGGTTTCACTGAAGACCAGGTATGCCAGCTATCAACAGGCTTATCCAAAGGAGCTGTGAAGAAGGCACAAGTAACCAGGCTGACAAGGGGACCGTTCCTATTATTCAGCTGGTGCAGAGTTTTTGAGAGGCGGCTGTCCCATTGCCCTTTGTGTGGCTTAAGACATTTTTATAGTAACGCATTGGCTCACTTGATCATACTATTGGATTGCAGATAGTATGGAGTGTGGAATGCCCATTTTATTCCTTCTTGCTTTGCCCATTCTTGCACCTTTTTACTAGTAAAATGCAAGCCATTATCACTCTGAATGGAATCAGGGATGGGCAAAATTTAGAACCATGAAGAAATGCCTCAGTTGTTGTTTTGCCCATAGGATGTTTGGCATTTCATAGCCATTAGGAGTACAGACACCATTTCTAACACCTGTCAGAATATATCTGTACCCGGTGGCTTATTTTAAAGGACAAATGTAATCAACTTGCCAGGTAGACCATAAAGTTTTTCCTTTATTAATGTGCAAGGGTGGTGCTTTATGGGGATGATCAGACTGTAATCTGAGTTGACATAGAGGGCACTCAGTATGGTTTTAAATGCTTTCCCATCCAGGGACCAGCTCAGCTTTGTGCTGCAAAGTAAAGGGCATCTTTTCCACTGTGTCCTAGTTTAAGATGTAAACATTCTCCTAGCTGGTACCATTCAAGATTTACAATGACTTTCCTAATTTTTGTTAACTCATCTACCTTCTGATTCCACTTTGTGGCAGGTTGATTATCTTTAGCACGAGCTTTTACCCATCCCATCTTAAAAGATGTTTTCCTGGCTGTGTCTAACAACAACTGCCACCTTTTGCTTCTCCAAACTGAGGATCTATTCACTTCCCATTTCAAGGTTTCCTGTTGACAGAGCCACTGTGTGCCCAAACAGCATAGGAGCCCACATATTTAACTTCTGTTCTGTTTTGATCAGCAAGTACAACAGCTCTGAGTTCTCCCTGTGCACTACCTTCTCCCTCTTCCACTACATGCTTCCCAGTGGTGATATCAAGGGCCACGGCCCTGTATTGCCGTTTCCCTTTTACCCTTTGAGCTGAAGCATCTGTAAATCAAATACCCTTGGTTGGCATGTTTTCAGTTAAGGGCGGGCCATCTAGAATTGGTGAGGGTTTGAAAGGTTGTTGCAAAGTTAAAGGTTCAGTATTTATAGGTATCTGCAATTCAGAAACTTTGGTGTGTCCTTTGGTTAATTGCATGTTGTTGGTGACTCCTGTTAGACAAGTATACTGTTTTCTCAGCATGGGTTTTTGAACAATTCCTTCCAGAGGAGCAGGTCCCTTTTAGATTGCCTCCAGTGAATTAAATGGCCCTCTAGTTTATGCAGGCTGTCCCTGATGTGTTTTCCTCTAACTAAGCATAAAAGCCCTTTCTCCCATTCAGAATATTGTTGTTCTATCTCTTTAAGTGCAGTTGAACTAAACAATAGAGGTCGTTTCAGGCCATTAGGACCGACTTGGAACAAATTACAGTAAATCAGATGCTGGACAAATCCCCATTCTACAACAATAGCATCGGAGGGTGCCCTGGCCCAAGGGATTGGTATGTTCACAGTTCATTCAGTAAAGTTTTCATAGCTTCATTATGTTGCTTTGTCCACTCCCACACCTTTCCTTTACCTAGAAAGGAATAAAGGGGTCTGGCTATAATCGAAAACCCAGGTATGTTCTTTCTCCAATATCCTAACATTCCCAATACTTGCTGGTGCTCCTTCTTGGATCCGGGAGACTGCAAATCTTCTGTCTTTTCCAAGGTATCACGTGGAATTGAAGCACTACTGGTAATCTACGAGGTCCCTAGAAATCTGACTTTTGGGGTAGGTCCCTGGCATCTTTCTAGTGGTACAACTACTCCCCTGCTATTCAAGGCTTCCCATACAGAGGCGGCAGCTGTCCTTACTGCCTCTGCAGAATCATCCCCAATTAGAATGTCATCTATATACTGATAGAAGTGGGTTTCTGGTGGAACTGATACTTGCTGCAAAAGCTCTGCTTAACGCTCCATGGGCAATAGTAGGTCAGCATTTGTAAGCTTGGGGAAGTCTATTAAAAGTGCACTGCACCCCTTCCCAAGTAAATGCAAAATAGGGCTTATCCTGGTCCTGCAAGGGGACGATAAAGAACTTATCCTTACTATCTAGAACAGCCATCCACTTACGAGCGGCTGCCTGTAGAGCGGCAGTTAGTTTTGCATGATTAAGGACTGCTGCTGTTGAGGGTGCAGCATTGGCATTGAGACGTCAATAATCGATCATAAGGCGCCATCTACCGTCAGGTTTACGAACACGCCGTGCTGGAGGATTGTATGGGAACTGAATTCTAAGAATAATTTGCCGAGACTCCAAGTTCGCACTAACAGCCGAAATGCCGTCTTTGACAGCAGCCGATACCAGGTGCTGGGGAAAGTAAGTGAGACTAGAGTCCAGGAGTGCAGGTGCCGTATGCAGAAGACAGATATTAGCAGTTTAATTTTCCACTCCATGACTTTCAGATCAAAGTGACGGCTCGCTACAATTTGGTAGCTGCCAAGTTCATCCCATTAAAACATTGAACCCCAATACATTTACGTAATGATCTTTTACCACAAAGTGAACTGAGGTTATTTGCTTTTTGTCTGGAAGCCAAATTTGTACTTTAAGAGTGGATCACAGCTCGCTGCATCCGTTAATACCAGTTAATTTAACTTCAGTTTGTGCTGGTCGTAATACTAATGCAACTGCATTGGTTTGTGTAAGTACAGATATTTGCACCCCTGTATCTATTAGAAATTTAGTTTGTTGCTGGTGGGGACCTACAGAAAGCATAATGTAAGGGCCATCATTGTTTATCCGTTGATAAATATCAACTTACCAGATAGGCAGGCCCAGTAGTCATCTGGGATCCACCCATTTTTTGGTTTCTGTTCCTGCAATTCCTCCAATTCCTTTCACAGAGGGGAAGAAGGATTAGGAGGTCCTGCAGAAGCTGGTCAGAGTGGAGCAGGAGCAGGTGACAGTGCTATGTCTTGCCTTCGAGAAGCCTCTATCAATTCTATTGAGCTTAGAATAACACCGTATGGTTGTCTCTGAATAGTGGTTCTGGGAATACTCAATGCCAGGGCTTGTTTCTGTAATTCATCCATTGCTCCTCAGGCTTCCAAATGTGGAGCAGTGAGCTTAGATCTAGGTTTCTGAGGAACATTTTGGGGTGTTTGCCTAACCTGTCTGACCTTTCGACTTGAGTCCTTAGTCACTTGGGATACATGATCCTACCCTATTGCTCACCCATGATTTATAATGTCATGCATCAGTTCTGCCTAAGTGGGGCGATGTCTTTGAAGTAGATCTTGCTGGTCACCTCTTTCCCCAGTGACAACCCTTATGCCTAATAGAGCATTAAAATCCATGTCCCTCTTGATCTTGTCTCATTTTGCAATAAGATAATGTTTGAGCATGGCAGGGGCTCCCTTAGTTAATGGTTATAGCCTAGCATGGTCAATGGTTGTCAAAATGGGAATATCGTGGGGATCACACTCATGAATAGCCTGAATGCATGCAGCTTTTGCAATAGCAGCAGAGAGGTTTCATGGGGATTTAATGGGTATAATAGATGGTTGTACTCTCTTCACTAAATCTATTCCACCAGCCCAAAATGCCACCCTACTTATCAAATGTGAGTCACCCAGAGGATCGGGGCCAGCATTCAGAAAGACACCAGGGCCCCAGTAGCACCATCCTCATCCCCACTGCAAATCCCCTCTCCTCATCCTCTTTCTCCATCCCCTCTCCACATCCCCTCTCCCTGTCCCTGCTCCCTTTCCCCTCTCCCCACCTCCTCTCCCCATTCCTGATCCCCATCCCCATTCCCCTTCCCCTGAGGGTAGCCAAAATATTATCTACCCCGGTTAGGCATACTCTCCATACTTGTTCTTTCAGTTTATTCCCATCTCCTACCATACTTACCTTGTAAATTTGCCATTTGAATTGGGTCCCAGGAGATTGTTTTCCAAGTTGTATTACCCCATCCACCTTGAGGTCCTTCCGTTTCTTGGGTTTTTATAATGAGTCTAGCTGTAAACTGAGGAGGTTTGGAAGGATATATGGGATCATCTTTGTCTGAGCTCTTACTACTTTAGTCACCCCAAATATTACCATCCCATTCCTCAGGAGGTAATTCTAGTTTTCTAATTTGAACTGCTGTGGTGGGGGGACGGGGAGGTCAGACCTTGTGTTAACATCATTTCAATGTGTTCTCATACCTTTTGTTCTTTCAACTGAGCTTCCTGAAGTTGTTTTTGCAGTTGTTCTATCCGCATTGATTGTAGCAGTTCAGAAGCTTTATGTCCCTCTATTTCTTTCAGCAAATCTTGCATTTTATGCGTTGTGTCCCCTCTGTCCTAATATGAAATTTCCAGGCATGTTCCTAACATTTCATAGATTATGCCTTGATTTCTCCCATCCTTTGTCAAACCCCTTGCATAATTTAGCTGCTTTTCTACTGCTTCCCAGTCATGCCAATTATAACAGGCCTACTCTTCTGCAAAGGTAGGGTTCCCATTAATACTGTGCTTTCGTAAGTGGTTGGTGACACAGCTTGCCATCCTGCCAGCTACACCAATTTTTCACAAATAGATATTTACACAACTTTGATTTAGCAACAGTTTAAGACTTATTAATACTTTTATGGTAGATCACAAGACTAGACTGTACGATTCTTAACAGCACTTAATCAGCACGTAATCATCGGCCAATTTAATGCAATGATTCAACAGAATTTGCTACAACAGGAACAGCAGCTTAGTTAAAGATTCGAGAATGGCAAGGTTCACAGGAGGCTTACTGCAGGGGGGTGGGTTCTAAACTCAGTCACACGCTCACTAGATTTTTCCCCCTTTTTGTGAATTACTCAGCCTTCCTCATCAGCATTTGTCCACGGATGAGCTTTGATACTCAAGGAGTCGGCCCTGAGAGACGTCCCACCTCAGGGGTACCCTGAGAGAGGCATCCCAGCTCAGGGGAAGATCAAGGGTCACAGCCCACTGCGATCCTTGGAGAGCTCAAATCAGCTTTCTCCAGCCGCCATATAAAGTGATTGGCTTGTAGTTGGACTCAGATACCTTTTCATGTTGTTCTCAGCCTCGGATGCGATCCATCATTTCCCCTTGAGGGATTTCAATGGGTACCTGTTTTAGGGCAGTACCCCTCTTTGTTCGTGGTCATGGCTGTGAGCATCCACCCGGTGCCCTGTTATTGATGAGCTGTCCAGTTCAATCAACAGTCACATCGAGGCCTGCTGTGGTTCATAACCCTGAGCAAGACTATGTCAAACGCAGGAGTAGAACATACCTGCCACAGGGAGGCACATTTCAGACTCCTGCAATCTCCTGTCAGACACGAGATTATATTTTATAGTGAAAATTTGCGATTTGCCATTCTCTCTCATTTATTTAGCTTCACTCTTAATCCTGGGACGGGGGAAGAGTCATATCACCACCTTCAATACACTCAGCAATTCATATCTTCTGTTCTCCGAGCTACATTTGAAAGCTTCTTCATGCTGAAGAGTGCTCAGGATGCTGCTTTGTACGTAAACAGTAGATGACAGGTCCCATGTAAGGAAAATTACTTTCTTCCCATGCCTTTAACATGGGGGCATTCTTCTGCATTAGGAGAGAACCCACAACTGATACCTGTTTTCATCTGAGTACTACATTTCAGGATTGACAGGCTTGAGTAAGTTCGGAGTACTGACAGGCAAAAATCCCATGGAAGGTAAAGGGAGCTTGGGAAAAATTTAATGGGGTTCACTTTGTAAATTCTACTATCACATACGTTTATTGTTCTTTGCCAATAAAACCCTGAAGAGGCTGATTTCTCATTCCAGGGTCAGATGTGATTTTAGCTCCATAAGAAATTCTTCCCTCCCTCAGTAGTTTGTTACACATTGTAACATTCATTTCTACACAAAAGTCACTGCTATAGACCTAGGTTTTATGCATTTATTTTTTACTGCATGGGGATTTCCCAGTTTGCCAGTTTAATGCATTGGCGTCCAGGCTGCAACAAATATCTTTACTCCATTTGCTAGGATAGCCCATTCTTCTCTGATTCTGAGCTTTGCATAATCTTATACTTCAAGACCTAGTTACTTCTGATATTTTATATTTTTACCCATATGCACAAATTCAAAGCTATTGTTGTATGATCTCCCTAAATTCTAAATGCCTTGATTTATTCTTGTTCTAACTTAGATCATTTTCTGTGTGACATTTCAACCAGGGACAAAGCCTGATTGAATGTCATGGCTGTATCATTATCCTCAGCTTAATCTTAAGAAATTGAGAGGTTTCACCTCCCCCCCACCCCACCCCCCTGGTTAAAAAACAAACAAACACACAACTATCTGATTAGAATGCTCTCTCACCTTCTATTGTACTGAAAACTGTGCTATATGTTAACTTAACATAGTAGGCATCCCAGAATATTTTGTGGTATGCAAAGAAGATAAAATAATTTGTCATACCTTTATAGTAATGCAAACCATTTCAGACCAAAACAGCTTTACGATTCCTGATTTCCATTTGTCTCCACATACCTAACAGGAATAGTTCTGAAACTGAGTAGAGTTAATCTTAAGAAACAGGAAGGAGGAGGAGGAGGAGGAGGAGGAGAGGAAAACAGCACTATCAGCTCCTCACTGAGACCCTATTTGCTAGTACTTGGTTCAGCTCACTTCTCCTTGCACTGCAATAGCATTCATGACATTGCTCATTAAAAAGAAAGTGAACTAATGCAGATTTAAAGATTGAAGGCACTGTGCTTATTTACACTAATCACTACCTCTGTAAGGCCTACAATCTTTCTTTCATCAATTTAATGCTAATGGTGATAGCCATATGTGGTTGTTTCACCCAGCTGAGCAGCAGAACTCCACCACAACCGCTCTCTCACTCCCCCTCCTCAAAGAAACAGGGAGAAAATACAACGGGCAAGGGCTTAAGGGTTGAGATAAGGACAAGGAGGTTGTTCACCAATTGCCGTCACGGGCAAAACAGACTCAACACAGGGAGATCAATATAATTATTACTGTCACTAGCAGAATAGAGCAGAAACTAAAAGTAAACTAAAAACACCTTCCCCCCCGCCACCCTCTTCTACCTCCTCCCCCAGAGCGGCACAGGGGAACGGGGGCTGCGGTCAGCCCACATCGCTGCATCTCCGCCGCTCCTTCATGGTCACTCTGCCCCTGC
>VXAL01011852.1:24806-107070 GCA_013399475.1 Chauna torquata
AGAAGAGGGAGAAGAGGGAGAAGAGGAAGAAGAGGAAGAAGAGGAAGAAGAGGAAGAAGAGGAAGAAGAGGAATTCTCCAAACCATGAATCTGGCCACTTAAATCTTTTGCAGATTTAGATTTGTAGATTTATAGACCAGTATTTCATGAAGAGATTTATTTTTCTCTACACCATTGTTCTGTTTTTCTCTTTCCAGCCAATGGACTGGAAAAGGTCACAGGCCTGTCAAACTTGACATATGATTCTGGGTTTGCAATGCTGCCAGGCAGCTGAGAAATGAGCTGAACCGATGCACATGCCATGTCCTTACCCATGAATCTATGTACACTGAGTTTGCATCTACCAGTCACTTGAGTCTGAACCAGTGTCGCTGAAGACAGAGTTGGAGCTGTGAAAGCCTCTCAATGTCCTCTGTGAACAGAAGCTCACTGTTACAGGAGTCTCTCTTGTATTTACTAATGCATTCCTATACAATGTAAATAGTCAGGTTACAGCTGTGCAGGCTGTACAGCTGTACAGCAGACCTCAGCATAGAGGTGCTCTGGATTTCTGTCTTTTTTTGTCCACAATGTAAAGCTTTCTATTAGATCCTATATATACACACACACACACATATATACACACACATATATATTTATATATTATATTTATATATGTGTGTATATATAAATACATATATATTTGTATATATAAATACACATATATACACATATATTTATATATTATATTTATATATGTGTGTATATACACTTATGTGTATATACAGTGCGATAAGCATTTTTTTTAATAAAGGAAACAATATAAGAAGAAAGTGCTGTTGTTAAACCAAAAAGTATAATCTACCTAAAATACTGAGTGCTTTAAAACTTTTAAAATTTATCTTGCATGACAAAAAGAGATAGTACACCTTATCTAACACCTGTCACTGTTACAGTAGGTAACACTCTATGGAGAAATTTGCTGCTGCTCCAGATCTTTTCAGTCTAGAAGCATTTTCTAAACAGTAAAATCATGTGAGAAAATAGTTGATGGGAACATCACATTTGCTGTGCTGGAAGGCTGTATGGTGTTTAGTTTAATTGACTTACAGCCCTATAAATTTGTTTTTCAGTGAATTAATCCATTTACAAGAGCATAACCAAGCAAAACCAAGTTTTTAGGAGCAGATTCTGGAGCCTGATCTGCTTCAAAGCATATCTGAACTGATCAGAGGGACACTCTCCTTGGTTGGTTGAATTTGTGGGGACCACCCTGATCTTTCAGTGATAGTAAGACAGAGATATTTAACATCCACACGTGTCCTGCTCTTACAATTCTTGATTGTTTAAATGTATGAATTCAGCACTCACACACTAGCACATCACGAATGAAGGAGTAAATTCTTCCCTGCCCAGAGAAAATTGTAATATATGACATCTCACATTGCATTTTCCTTTTTTACGTCCTAGTGTGACCCAACTTTATCAATGGGAAACTCAAAATGTCTCTTTCCCTCTTTTAGAACCTGTCTTGTTTGATGAGTGCATTGCCAGAAGAAAAAAAATGAAGATAGGAAGTATGAAAACATATACCCTTACTAAAGTAACAAGCCCTGCAAGATCCTTTCTATGGGCCAGCTGTACACTTTACTGCAGTAGAGTGGTAGCCTTAGCTTCCTGAAATAGTGCCTGCTGGAGCTCCATAGCCAAGCCGGAACCCGTGTCCCCCAACTTCACAGGATAAAAACAAATAAAATGAGAACTCAGATGCATATTTATTGAGTCTTTTAGGGAATGAAGAATGTAGCAGAGGAAAAAGAAGGCTGGGAATTTCCTCAGAATTTTCCATGATGCTGAGTAACTTGAGAGCAGTTGTACTAAAAGCCAATAAAAAAAATAAAGTTCAAAACCTTTGGTAGTTTTGAAAGCTAATCCTTATTTGCTGGAGAGAGGGAAGTAAGTTTTTCTAAAATCACTTGTGAAATATAGTAACTGCCAGTGCAATTAGAAGTTGGCAGAGCTTGCATGAACTAGTGTTTGTATTTAGTTCCAGATTGCAGCTGCACATTTTATAAGAACTAATTCCTCCTACATCTCACTGCAAATGCCAGTTTTCCTGATCAAAGGCAGTATTCTGCAGTTACACCCTTGTTCTACATCTTATGAATAGGTACTGGTATGGTATCGATGTATCAACCTGGTGCTGCATGTTAGAGTTTTTACTGGCTATTAAGTAGGAGACTTTGCTGGCAGTTGAGCTGATTACCGTTGGAATAAAAAATTTAAGCCCTTGCCAACATTTGTTCCTGTTCTGATCCAAATTTGACTTCTTTACTTTAAGCACCTGCTTAAATCCCATTGAAGTCAAGCAGAGTGTATGCGTAAGCGTTCTCTCAGGCCAGGAACAGAACCATGAATTTAGATCTCAGAGATTACTGACTATGGAAAAAATGCTGTGTGTCCCATTTGAATGTCATTACCTAGTAGAGTTGTTTTATTCATCCAGTTTTAAAAGCACTTTTGGAATACACTAAACATTCTGTTTTCCAAACACCAATCCTAATCCTACTTTATAAATGTTACATGAAGACTTTTCTGCTTCAGCCCTCATCTCTAAGGAATTTAAAAATAAAATAAAATCACACAGTAGAAGAGGCAACACAAAGCAATCTCACCAACCCACAACTAAAATCATTCTTGTACAACACATGTAACGTAACAGTGCATCAAATGGTTAAAGAAGGGGTGTCTCCTTAATTGTTTCCGGACAAAGTAAATTGTAGGGAGGATTCCCCCCGACTTGAACAGAGGTCTTTGTCTCTCTTTTTTTTTTCCCCCAAAGCATTAAATTGTTGTTTGTGTTCTCAAACGCTAGAACACAGCTCACATTTAAGCAGGCAATGACGGGCTGTCCCCCTGCGAACGCCCCGTCAAGCGTGCAGCAGCAGCAGCAGCAGCAGCGGCGGCGGCAGCAGGCCTCCTCCTTAAAGGCAGCGCAGACGCTCCCGCAGAGAACGAGCGGGCCTTTTTCTCCCTCCCAGTTTTTAACAGTTCTGCACATCCGTAATCGAGAAAATGTGTGAGCGACGAGGCGGGGGGCGAAGGAGGGGCCGCGCGGGGCTGCGCGGGGCTGCGCGGGGCCTCCCCGCCCGCCGCGCTCTCCCACCAGGTGGCAGCAAAGGAACCCCCACCGAACGCTCGCAAGCAGGAAATAAAGTAAAATACAAAAAACTATCACCAAAAAAAAAAAAAAAAAAAAAAAAACCACAACCACCACCATTTCTGCAAAGCAGCAAAACCTCGCCTGGAGCCTTTTTTCTCTTTTCTGACTCTCCGCTAGATGACAGCAGTGAAACCAGACTGAAACAGCAAGTAATGGACTTGCAGAGAAAATGATTTTATCCCTACTGCTAAACCCTCAGAGAGCAATGCAGTTAAGAAACTCTTATTATTGGCTGTTTTCCTGGAAATTACAGAGCCCTTTGCTTTTAGGCTTCCCGCCTACAGGCCTCAATAATTTAGAAAAATACATTTCTGTATTGCATGCAATTCACTTAAAGCATATGTACTTGGGCTGGAAAAAACAGTTAAGGATTGTTGCTTTAATGTGAATAATTACTATATAATGTCAGCTATTAGTCTTGTAAAATGCTCCTTATTTCTTACTTTCATAAGTCTAGGGGCTCTGATCTTTGAGACAAGAACACCCATCCGCACTAAAACTGCAGCAAGCCAGGAGGCTGAGCTTCCCAGTATATTTACATCAACGTTCAATTTTATAATACAGATAGTAATGTTATGCCAATGCATTAAAATGCTGCTAAACTTTTGCTGTTGGCTGGTCACTAGATTTAAGTACGCACTTCGAGCCTAGGTCTTCGTACCAGTTATGGTACAAACTAAACTAGGGTCCAAGTATTTATGGCACAGAGTAGGTTCTTGCTCGGACCAGGTGAGGAAGGAAGGAATTAAGCACACTTATCTTACTGTCTTGAAGACAGATCTATCTTGACCTAAGCTGAGCACTGCAAAGCTGCTGTAAGTAAGTCACATCCTGGAGCTCAGAGGGGGCAATATACACCCTTCGACCATAGTCCTATTCCTGAACTATTTCAGAGTGTTTTTTGTGTGAAGAGAAGTAGATCTGGTATAAAGCCGGCTTCCTAGCCTTCATGCATCAGTGAGATTCTCTTGTGCAAGTGAGGGAGATCCCCAGCTCAACAATATTTACAGCCCTTTGCCCTCATGTAAAGGTATAAAGGTTTGCAGCACATTGGCTATTTTTTTTAGAGAGGAATTAAGTAATTTATGTACTTATCTCTTTGTTCACTCACTTTTTCTTTCATCATTTGATCTTGTATTTTCATCCTCCTGAATTATTCTAAGGTGTATGAACCTATTTGTATTTTTTCTTTCATTTTCAAAGACCCTTTTTTACAGCATGGCTTTGTACCTTCAATCTTTTTACTGCATATTCTGGTTCCAGTTTATACTTCAGCACTCCCCAAAGTTTGCTCCAGTTTCTGATGTGGGAGCTGTTAAAAAAATATTAGCTTTCCATCTTATGGGGCAACAGAGATGATACATGTTCAAAGATCTTGAAGCACGAGTGAAAGATTCTGAAAGCATTTCCTGTCACAGGTCCCAGGAAATCATTTTGATAGAAACTCAAAGATTTCAAGGTCTATTTTTTTTTTCTTCTCTGAAAAAGTATAAGGAAACATTTATGCATTCACAGTAATGTTTTAATAAGAGCAGCATCATTGCAGCAATTTATTCAGTCAGTAGGTAATGCATAAGTTTTTGGTTTAGAATTTTTTAGGATACCTTGAACACCGCTCTGTCATACTTTGCTATATTCCAATAATACCTATCATAAAAAGATGAACAGGAGGACAGGTATTTGTTAGAATAAATAGTAAACTGGTTGTCTCTACATGCCATATATATCATACTACACGTACTGAACCAAGTCACTAGTCAAAAGAAGAAGGCATTATAAGAAGTAGCATGTTTATAGTATTCTTTTTTTTCATTATACCCATAAGGAGACATTCTGCTGTGCTCAGGGTATTTGTATCTTTTCAGGATCAATTCCTTATGCTGCACAGGAACATTGTAAAACAGTGATGTCAAACAAATTTTATTTGTGACAAAAAATTGGAATTCAAATAAACCAAGGGAGGGGAATAGCTTAATAAAAATATTTATTGAAAAACTCCCATCAACAGCATTTGGCTGTACTAAGTAAGTAAAACGCTGAGCGTGACTATGGTAATCAGGATGCAAACAGCCAGTATCATGAGCAGGATGATTCGGCAATATTTGGAATGTTTTTTTTCTCTCTCTTTCTTTTTTAACAAGGTATCGTACCCAGGAGTATAAATATCCCCCATCCAGAACTGTAGATCATTAGGATTTTCCTAAAAGAAAAATCAGAAAATGAACTCAGTTCCTCTGTCTTGCACATAAAGTCATTAGAACATAGCTAGAAGTATTTTGGCTATCATCAGATAGTGATTAATGAATTTAAAGCATCACAACACAAATGCAAGAGACTTTCACTTGAACATAGGTTACACTACTTGCCAGATGCTGCAAATGTTCCACTGGGGAAAATTAAAACCACACTTTTCAGCCGGGAACCAAATGTAGGACAGCAGCCATTGAAATGAGATTAAAAAAAAGAAGAAGCCATGTTGTCTTCTCAAGAAGAGATGCTGATTTATAAACGCAGATCTGTGTCCCTTTCCAAAAACAGGGAACAGTAAAAACAAACAAACAAAAACAAATAAAAAAAAGAAAAAGAAAAAGAAAAAACACAGAAGTAACACTGTAACTGATGTGCCAACCCGCACGTGGACAGGATTCTGCTTGGTGTGAATAAGACTGAGAAAATGTATGTTGTTTGATAACAGAATGATGTTGTGTACAGCTAGTAAAGCAGCCATATATTATTTAAGTACCTGATTTACAGATCTCCCCTACATAGATGGGGAAACTCTCCTGCAGTGTTTCGAGGTATAAGACTTGCTCTAGTTACAGAGGTCGTGTTCTGCTGAAATAAAATTCCTGGCATCTAACCAGGTATGTAGACTTCTTTTTCTGATCAGACTCAGGTTAGTGTCATGTCTGTATGGGAAAACACGTCCGTATTTACTTCTGGAATCGTACCAAAAGAATGAAACATGCTGCATGGTGGTTCATGTCCACATACCTCTCATAGCAATCCACTACACTCGAATGCAGTGCAGCAGTGCATTACCTTTATGTGGCTGGCCAAGTTAGAGTGCAGTGAATGTCTGTCATAGTCCTGCACAGTCCAGGAAGGGGTCCTTTTCTTCTCCTCCCAGTCATCATCCACCTGGATATCACTGTACAAGGGGTTGCTCTTGATTGTGGATTTCAGGGTGATGGGTGTAATGTGTTTCCCAAGGGCTTTGTCTATCATTTCTTGGCTGACCCCACTCAGTTCCAAGCCAGGCAGCTCAGTGACGTTTCTCTTTTCTGTCTGTAAAGCACAAGATAGAGGAGAAGTTGGCCTTCATCTTCATTTAACTATGACAATGGTCCCCTCCTAAAGTTATCATTTGTAATACCATGGAATCATTTTTAAAATTACACACGCAACAAATTTTTTTCTTCTGGCAAACATTTACAGTGCACTAAGGGAGCCTGGCTGTTCACTCCGTGCAGATGTCTTCCTTCTGTGGAAAGCATGCGGGTACAATGTGGACATTAAACTTTTCTGCAAATATGAACTGGCATTATAATGCTTGCTGAAAGAAAGCCTACATTTTAGCAAAATGGTACTATGGGGTACGGCAGTGGAGCATGCAGCTCTGACAGATGCCAAATGAGTAAGACACAGAAGCAGAGCTGTAAGGACAAAACAGAGCAAAGCACAGGGTGATGGTGTGTAAGTGGCTGGCTTTGCTGGAGCTGCATGTCTACCAGTGGCGTGACTCACAGCTCTGTTCACTTTGCTGCATGCTAGACCTGCGTCAGGATGTCTAAGAGGCCTGACATGCAACTGAGGGAAAGACCCTAAGTCAGGCACTATCAGAACTCCACGGTAATAAAATACCTGACCAGTCTCCTAGCACAATATTAATTAAATCAGACCCTTTATGACAGGGATTGGCAAGGGAGGAGGAGCAACGACCCTGGTGGGATCTGCTTTTTGGAGAACTCACGAGGTGCTCCTTAAAAACATGTTAAGATTCTCTTCAGCAGCTGGTAAGACTGTAGTTGCCATCTTTTTTGATCTGTAATTGAGTAGAGGAAGGCTATCAGACTCTCCATTTCAAGCTGTTCAACATTTTGTTTCACCACGACCTTCTGTCCTCAAGACTTGGAACTAACCCACAGATGATGAGTGGCTCCAGCCACACCTCAGCTTCCTAAGAGAGCTGTCTCTGACAGAGCCCTGCCTTCATGCCAGTACCTGTCCTGTGCTTCAGGACTGCCTTTACAGTACCGTCCCAGTGTACACAAAGCTCTCCTTGTCAGCAGATGACACTTTGCCACCAGCACCTCTGTCCTGTCTTGAGATAAGGGTGGTCCTGGCCTGGCTGGGTGCCATGGCAGACCTGCTGGCAGGAAGGTGGGGCTCCCACCTTGGCTCTGGAGCTGCTCTGGTCCCCACATAGCCAGTGCCAGTCCCAAAACTGACAGCAAACTGCTTGTTTCCTCTACTTGAGTAATGTTCTGCCACCTTGGAGGGCTGGTGGACCTGCTTTCAGTGGAAGCCAGCTGCTGTAGATTATCACATGCTCTGTGCCTTGGGTCTGTGCAGACACAAATGCACGTGTGTGCTGGTGTGGGGCAGGCAGGTGCAGAAGGAAGCGGTGGGGCTGGTTTCCTTTAGAAAGGAAATGAGAAGATAGAGCAACAGCCTTTGTCTAAGTAACCCTAGGAGGAAGCATCGTGCTGGCATTCTTATCACTAAATCATCCCAAGTGACTGAAAACGTTTCCCATCAATAATGATCATTAGTAGCTGGGTGGATCCTCAGTGCCCTCCCAGTTCCTCCATTAGTTCATAACTTCCATATGTCATTCCTTAGCCTTGACATGTCCCCTGACAGTACTACTCTCTGCATTGCAGTTACAGCTGGCATTGAAGCCCTCTGTATTGTACTGGCCAGCTTTCAGCTGAGCTGGTGTTTTTAACTGCCAGTTCTTCCTAGCTGCTCTTTATTTTATTTTATTTTATTTTATTTTATTTTATTTTATTTTATTTTATTTTATTTTATTTTATTTTATTTTATTTTATTTATTTCTTATTTAAAGTTTGTCAGTGTCCTTAATGATGCTTCCCTCAGGCCTGCTAGATAGTTGAACTTGGAGAGCATTTTGCTGAAGAACGCAAACTGTCTCACCAGGGGATGTTCTGTCTCCCTAGGCTAAAATGTTGTGAAAATAATGCAACTTTGACAGTAATTTTTAAAGCTGTTTTAAATAACACACTCCAAAACTTGGAAAAGATGACATGATGCAGAATTTGTTCATAAAGAGAGTGCTTTGTGCCAAAACTTTATGCCCCTTCCCTCTGGAGTACCTTGCTTTTCACGGGCAGCAATGCATAAGGACAGGAGAATGTGCTATCCTGGAGAAAAGCAAGGGAGGAATATGATGGAAGGAGCAATAGGGTTTTACCATGAGCACTGGACTGGAATTTGTGGTAGGAGTTGGTTTGCAGAACCTTTGGAGAACGGACGCTGAAGTGCCATGTTGATTGGGAGAATACACCTGAGTGCAGCTGAAGGCTTCTTTGTGAAACTTCTGCAGTAGGTTTGTCCTAGAGACTACTTAGGGAAAGGGAAGGAGAGAAACCTAAGGCACAGACAAAAAAAAAGCTTAGGTCCAATAAATAGTACAGATAAATATGAAGCAGATTGCATGAAACATATGCATTTATAGAAGCAGAGAAATGGAGATTAGAAAATAAAAATACACCTGCAAGTGTATTCAAGAAAAAAAAATATGCATTTCTTCTTTTAAGACTCTAAACATCACCAGTTTTCACAGACTTCTATGCTTGGATTCTTATTAATAAAAACAAGTGTTCAAAGAAAGATGAAAGTATTGTAAAGTTCAGCACTCCTGTATGTTACAGAATTTATATTACTTACACTGTGCCTGAGGAGCCAGCACGAATGAGGGTTGAAGAGATCTGAATCAGAACTGGTAAGAGGTAATTTGTATTAGTGTTCACTGAAACAAAGGAGGGAACAGCAAATACTCAAATCAGCAGTAGTTATAAAAAACTCTGAGAAATTGTAGCTGAAATGTATTGAAGGAATACTTATCTAACAAGATGAGAAATGCTAAGCTCTGCAAACACATAACTGTGCTTGATGTACATACAACTCATGAGCAAAAGTTGTTGCTGTTTATAACTCATTTCTCACCAAAAGTAGTTTGTCCCTCTTTGTCAGACCCAGAGAGCTGACACACACAAAAAGAAGATGCTGTGAAAAGCCTGAGGATCTGTATAGAGTTAACACTGGTTCCACCCCTGGATGGAAACGTGCTTTCTCCGTAGGTTTCTCCTGCTGATTATTTCATAGTGCAAATTATACATATTGGAACATGGCAATATGTATAACTATAAATTATAAAGTAATCTATGTTTTTAGGAAGTATTCTAATCTCATTTTTATCTTGACTTTATCCTTCTGTTGTTGCTGTTGTTATAGTTGTTAGCACTGAAACAGAGAGTCTAACCTTTCTGTCCTCAGTCTGTGATACAGGATATCAAGCACCAAGCTCATGACACACCAAAGACAAGATATTGAGAGCTACGGCTAGGCCTTTGTCCCAGGCCAATCTACCTGCAAGAAGAGATCAAAGAGATACTAAAAAATTAAGGAATTTTATGTAGTGGAAATCAAACTTTTTTACTCCCCCGCAAAGGGAGTTCTTCGTGTCCCATGGCAAGCTTGGTTGCCATCTACAGCTGGGTTGATACTTAATGAAAGTGACAAACACTGTCTAGGGACAGCTGTGCCTAGTAGTCTTACCAAAGCAGTCTTTCAGAAATTTAGGGCCACCACATACTGCAGGAGTTGTTTTGCAACAACATCCTTGATTCTCATGAAAGTGGATAGAAGGGTGGTTATTATATTTGTAACTGGTTTGTTTAAAATTGCAACCGTCTGTTGTGCAAAAGCCACGTAGCACACCCTGGAGAGCTCTCCCAGAGACAGGAAGGGCATTTTTGTGGTGTAGAAACAAAATGTCTCATGGACAAAAAGCTTCTAGGTAGTAACCCAAGGATCCCTGCGATAGGATACAACCGTATAGGTCTTGTAACACATTTGGTCAATTAAAAAAACTCATTTATCAGAATAAACAGTTATTACCTCTGTAGAATTTGATAGACAAATCTGATCTCATGGGGGATGCTGTGGAAAAGCAAGCAGGAAGGCAATCAGTAACAGTGGCTAGGTGAGCAGATATGAAAGGCAGCAGGGCAGATGGCACACATCAAGGCTTCCTGAGATTCTAAGTTTTCTTTTCAAGAGACCTGAAGGGCCACGGATGTGCTTGTTGGGGACACAAGGCACTCAGGTACTTCAGAGCAAGATGAGAGCCCACCTGACCTGGATAGTAGATCAGTAGGTAGTTGCAAAAACTTAAGCTGATATGACAGGACCCAGGAAAATTTAGAGAAAGGTAGGCGTTCATACTGACTATTTTCACTGTGCAGTACTGAGACTACTTCTGTCCCAGTGGTAATCGTTTACTTAAAGAAAGCTGTTTTGTCTGTCACTGTTAATGGAGGTCTGCAGGGCTGTGAGTACGATATACAAAAACTGCTGCATGGCATCAGACCAAAGCTCCTGCCAGCCTTGCAGCTGGTCTCTGATTGCGGCCAGTTGCAGATGTCCAGGGAAGAATGAGAGAAAAGAATATGTAATGCAGGTCTGAGCCAAGGGACAGGCGAGTGACTAGCTGAGCACCTAACTAAGAGGTAAAAATCTCCTCCCCTGGTGCCTTGAGAAGTGTGCAAAGGTGAGACACAGACGTAAACTCAGCTGAGAGACCAGGAGGGGTTAGGAGTGCAGTTAGCATGGTAACAGTAATACTTGCAGGCCAAAAGTAGCTCAGAGTTGTGAAATCCTAAGCAACAGCAGCAGTGAGAAGTAGCACAGAACTCAAAGACAAAATGCTCTCTGCTGTCTTCCAGAAACAGGCAAAAGGAGAAAACTCAAGCAGGAACGGGAAGTCAGAGAACTGCAGAAAACAAGGGGTCAGGCCGAAGGAGGGGGATGAGCTCAGCTCCCAGGAGCAGACACAGGCGGTCAGTCGCCCGCTGCTCTCTGAGCACCACGAGGTGTTGCGGGCAGACAGTCCCACGGGGCTGGGAGTTCTCAGGGCAATAGGAAAGCGGTCAGCAGCTAGCCATTTGCGGCAGAAACAGTCTGTGCTTTTTATGCTGCTTTTCATGAGGAAGGGCCAAGATTCCTGAACTGTTTTATGGTCTGTTTTATTTGAAGTAGAAGATGAAAATATACACTGAGCAGAGAAGCTGTTCAGTTTGCCTGACACAGAAGAGGAAAGTAAGGGGAAAAAGTGGCAACTTTTGGTCAGAAATATGAATTGTTGCTATAATCAGGCTGCTTTTTATAATGGAAATAAATTTTAAAACTTATAGGTGGAGAAAACACATAAACACTTAAGTGCACTTGAATTTGAATGATCTTATGATAAAGGTCTGGAAGAGGCCACAAATACACCACCAAGCAGTCTCTTTATGCAGGGAGTCCTAAGCACCAAAAGTTTCTTAAAGAAAATGAATTTCTGAACAAGGAATTTCAGCTACTCTCAAGGTTTAATGACTCTGGGAGTCTGTAGGTCACGCACATATGTTCTGAAATGAATTCTCCTCCCCCATTTCCGTTTCTGAATTAACTAACCCTTAACCCCATTAGCTCCCTCATCTTAAAGCAAAACATGTTATTCCTGCACCATTAGTTCTCAGCTGTGCCATCATGTTTATTCTAATGTCTGGAACTCATCAGTTCTTTTCCCTTTATTTGATTGTCAGCAAAAGGGAAAAAGAGGAGGCGAGTTCATAAAGGAAAGAGAATAAGGCACAATGAATTTTATCTGGACAGCTTGCATTCACTAATGACTGCACTTAAAAACATAGGTTGTGCCCTACGTTCGACATTTATAAAACACACTGCGCTGCAAACAGCATTTCTGGAGATGTGGCGAGTACAGGAATTTCCCTTGAAATGCCCACCCCACGCTTGGCGCGGGGCTGAAGAGAGCTCCCTCGCTCGTGGCGAAGGGCAGAGCACGAGCAGAAGGCGCACGGCTCCCTGCTCGGTCCAGTCCTCCCGCAGCCCTGCAGCCCTGGCCCAACCTCAGAGCCTCCCGTTCGGCAACAATAGGCAGAAGCATCCCCGCTGCGGAGGCGGCTCTGTGTGTGGCTGCGTCTGTCCTGCACAAAAGAGGGGCCACAGCGGGGCGGGGAGCGAGGCCAGCATTGCTCCATACCCCATTGTTTGGGATCCTGCAGGCTCCTTCCCTTGGCGAGGGCTGTGTGCATGGGAGATGGCGGCGACCGTGGGACCCCCCCGCCTGCCCCCTTCCTCCCAGCTCCCCGTGGGGAATAGCCAGCAAGGAGCATACAATAGGAGGCTCTGGGAGGGAGGGAAGGGGTCCGCGCAGCTGATGGGGAGCAGCAGCCGAGAGGGAAGAAGCAGAACTGGAAGTAGCTGTGGGAGAAACCAAGGCTCTTCCTCTTCCCCTCCAGGGGGAATGGCTTTTCGGCTCCCATTCCGCATTGCGCTGGGGTTCTGGACCCCCGCCCCGGGGGTGCTCAGGATGCAGATCCTTCTCCAGCCGCCCAGCCACCTACATGCATCTCCATCCCTTGACAAGAACCAGACCTCAGAGCTTTTGCTCAGGCTAGGGGTGGGGAAAGGCGAGGGGCTCTCCGGGCAGCAGGAAAAGAGTGCTGTGGTGTACGTAGCAAGTGGGGCCCAGAGGGGTGTGAGCTGATGCAGCTGTATTGCTGCTGATCCAGACATGAACGTCTCCTCTGCGGGCTCCTGGGCCTCTGCTAGGCAGTGCGCATTTGCATTTTTACCGAGAAACCTCTGCTACCTCCGCATAATAACCTGCGTTGACACAATCTTCTTCTTTCATTCTTTCAGCAGACGTCTGTCAGGGTGACAGCAAGGCCAAAGAGGAAAGAGGAAAAACAAGGCAAAATAAAGAAGAAGCTACAGGAAACTATGTTGACGTATACGAGCTAGCAAGACACTAGCAAGAATTTGTAGTGCACTCCCTTATGTGCCTTTTCAGTGAGTGATATGGCCTGGATTTCAGATTTAAGTCCAATGTTGGCTTTTTTTTTTTTTTTTTTTTAAATCTTCTTTGGTATTTTTGGTATTTTTTTTCCTTCTTTCTCATACTTCTAATTTCTTTAGAGAGAGTGTTCCATTAGCTCCTTTAGTACAATTAATTCGTATTTGACATCAGTAGGCTTTCTGGGAAATGCTGTGAAAATGTCACCATGAGCAACAGAAAGCCTAATGTACTGAAGTAAATGAGGTGGACTGTCCTACTACTGAAGAGAGCAACTGTCATTTTGGAGCCTGATCCTCAATGAAGTCAATGGAAAAACTCCTGAGGATATTAGAATGTTCAGATTCAGAGATGTGGGAACCTGAATCCACAGCAAAAATGTCAAACTTGTATCATTTGCCTCCAGATCCCAAAAATGAGGTAGAAAAATCAGGAAAAAAGTCTGTTAGACCTTACCTGTAAATAGACCCTGTTGTGCCACTGCTGCACTCCAGGTAGAGCTGCTTCTGGGAATTTTGCCAGGCTGGCTTGTAGAAAGGCAGAATTTTTCACTAAAGACTTCACCTCCAATTGTAGGAATTTATCAGGATGGTTGTTGTTCGGCAAAACGGAGAGGTCCATGTTTCTGTCCTGTAGAGTAATAATGAAAGCAGCCCAAGCTTCTACTTCCTGGCTGTGCACGCTCCTTCTATTATTAATGACGTGAAGAAGGATACGACAGTTTCCTGAAACTGTATCTGACCCCTGTTTGGTGTCAGGCTCACTTATATCAACTGCCAATGATAAAAGGTTGTTTAGAAGTGGCAGAGCAGACAGGACATGTTTCTTTAAGTGCCTAGCTTAAGTTTTCAAGTTCAAGGTCTATTTTGATAGATACATATGTGCTCATTAAAGCTAACCGAGTACCAGTGAATAGATGCATGAGACACTTAAATGCATACCAGCACTTCCTCAAGTGACCTGCCAAAAATTTCAAGCTTACAGCACTTCAAAGTAAGCTCTTTTTCAGAAAATTAGAAGCAGTTCCCAGCACAAAGCCAGTCTTCCTGCTTCTCTGTGTCAGCACTAAAAGGCTCCACGGTGCTGTGCAGGTCGGTGCCATTCACCACAGCAGCTACAACATGCACCTCTTCACATGCAGGGGTTTCTTTGACAGTAAATTCTTCTTGACTCTGGGAAATACTAGTTTGTGTCAAGTAATTGATAACAGAAGTTCTCAAGGAATTGACTCTGCTCCTGTTCAAGTGAATGGAAAAACTCTTACTGACTTGAATGGCGTAGGGTCTGTCCCTTAACTTTCACTGTTTTATTTTAAGATTTGGTATTTTCATCAGCATTTTAGGAGTATGAAGCTCTTTTGACTTTAACCTAGTGAAATTCCCCTTTTCATCATGGCCGTTACTTACAACCAGCAAAAATAGTCTCCTCATATTTATTTTATCCTTTTTTTTCCAAACCTTTCCATTTTTGTGACACATGCTTCACTTTTGATGACACTACCACATAGGATAGGTTTTTGTAAGCATGTTGTTTAAAATTCAGGAATACCTATTTTGGATCCAGTTAAGTGCTATGAATTAGGGCACCATGAACATTTTAGCCTTGTACTTAGACCAGAGAATCAATCTATTTTCCTACATTTCTGGCATTTTAAAAGAAAATAAAAACAATTTTTTTGTGTTACTAATGTGAGGTCCTAATGTAATAAATGACTGATTTGACATACATATGACTTAAAACCCTTCTTATCCACGTAGAAAATTCATGATTTTTCCTTGTGTGTATGTATAGGCAATTATTTGGCAGCACATCTGTTAAAAAATTATTAATCCATTGCCTTTCAAGTAGAAACTCAGAGTGTTTATAAGCAGCCACAAAAGAGGCAGTAATGATTGTGTTTCCAGTTAGATGCTCCTGGGGACTCTGGCTTCTGGGGATGCATGTTTCTGGGGAATGTGCTGCTAAATTTAGAGCTTTTTTCCCCAGTGTAATGAAGCTCTGGAACACTGTGTCACACTGTTATAGCATACCCTTCATGACTACCATGAAGTAATTGTGTTAGACTTAAAGTGACATGTAGTCCCCTCTTTCCCTGTCCCCTCTTTCCCTGTGTTGAACTAAGACAGCAATAATTAGTGTTCTACAATTCCTGGATAGGTACAACCGTACATTCTTTCATGAACATATATAGCCTTTCCAGCTTGTTGCTGAAGACAGGATTTTTCTGTTATACTGTAACATACAGGATGGTATGCATCTGTGTGAATTTACTTGCTGATACTGCTTCATTTCATCAGATGTGATGTAAGAACATAAAGAAAGTATGACTGGGCTAGGGGTACCCCAAGCCCAGGATCTAGCACTGTGTTTGTAAACAGCAAGAAGAGATGCTGTTTAGGGACAATGTGTATACCTGGCCACATTCTGCAGTCCATTCTCCTTTTAGTCTCCCGGAATACACAATTTTCTTTTTTGTAGTAGGGTGTCCTTTCCTAGGCCATCTGTTTATGGACTTTTTGTCCGTTAATTTGTCTAATTGTTTTTCAAATCTTCTGATACTACCTCTTCTGAAAGCAAGATTCAGAGCCTCATGACCATTAGTACGAAGTGCTTCCCTTTATGTGTTTTAAACTGATGTCCCTAACCAGTTTTATCAAGGAAGACCTCTTTGTTGTACTGCAGGATTTTGTGAACAAGAGCTCCGCATACAGCATTTCTATCACCTGCAGGATTTTTTAAGCTTGATGATGCTCATCTCAACCTTTTCCTCTCCAATATGAAGTATCAACTTTTTTTAGTCTTATCTCATAAACCACCTTGTCCATCTCCTTGATCTTTTTCTTTTTTTTCTGTGTATTACTGAATAATCCCACTATGTTGTTACTGAGATGCAGTGACTAGAAATGATGCAGTGTTTGAGCTGTGGGTACAGCACAGTTCCAAAAATGGGAAAAATGATGCCGTCTCTGATGACATCCAGTTTTTGTCTGTTTTTCCTGCTATAGAGTCATAACTTCAGACTACAGTGACTAATCACACTATGATCAAGATCAGTACCTTGTAGGCATAGTTTAGGATGTTTTCCGCAGCTGCACTATCTTCCACTTACCCACATTGTTCATTGGCTAATGTTTCACATAATCACTCTTTTGTGAGTATCTTGCTACGTGAGGCAACACTTGGTTAACCAGAAGAGCGTAATGTCATCTGCAGAGCTGGCGCGCTCAGTTTTTATTCTCTTCCCCATGCCATTGATGAAAGTGTTGAACAGAATTAAACCAGTGCCATTCCTTGGGGAACCATCCTGAAAGATGACCGTTAATAAACTCCAACTTTTGCTTCCAATTCTTTAATCAGCTTTCAGGCCATAACGATTACTCCTGCAGTCCTGTGTAGTTTCCTGAACGTCCTGTAATGTGCAATGTTGTCAGAAACTTCTGTGTCCGCCAGATTCACTTTGCTCAGAACACAATTGAAGCCATGCTGACTCTCCCACGCACTCAGATGTCTTATTCTTTATTATAGGTTGTTTCTGCACAAGGGAAGGAACACAAGACTCCCTAGCCTGCATTTCAAAGGATCCCCTAGAGATCCCTTTTTCCATAGACAGGGATTGCACTGCAATTCGCCAGTCCTCTAGCAGACTGACTGTTTCTAAGAACAGCTTACACATATGGCAAGCAGTTCTGTAACTTCACAATTGTGTTCTTCCAGGGGTCTCATGTGAATGCCACCTTAAATACCTGTTAACATCTAACATACCTATTTGGTCTTACATTCTCATGTGTTTCCTTCAGCTTCATCCAGCTTCTCTAACATCCCTGCTGTAAACAATGTGCAACATGTGAGAATCTGTACAGCATTTCAGCAGGAATGGCCAATAAAAATAATTCACTGAACTTGCCTTTCACGGCTTTATAATCCCCCAATGTCCCTTTCACTCTTGTGTTATCAGGTGGTCCCCCTGAACCACTGTTTGGCTTCCTGCTTGTGATATATTTCAAGTCCCTTTTACTCTTAGCTTGAGCATCTCTTCTGTAGAGCTCTTCAAATGGATTCAGCATGGATTCACCAAGGCGAAATCATGCTTAACTGATCTGATAGCCTTCTACGATGAAACGTTGATGAGTTGATGTTGTCTACCTTGACTTCAGCAAGGCTTTCGACACCGTGTACCGTAACATCCTCACAGGTAAGCTCAGGATGCGTGGGTTTGATGAGAGGACAGTGAGGTAGAACGAGAACTGGCTGAATGACAGAGCTCAAAGTGTGGCAATCAGTGGCGCAGAGTCTAGTTGGAGGCCTGTAGCTAGCAGTGACCCCCAGGGGACAGTACTGGGTCCAGTCTTGTTCAACTTACTCATCAGTGACATAGATGAAGGGACAGAGTGCACTCTCAGCAAGTTTGCGGACGATACAAAGCTTGGTGCAGTGGCTGACACACCAGAAGGTTGTGCTGCCATTCAGAGGGACCTAAACAGGCTGGAGAGTTGGGCAGAGAGGAACCTCATGAAGTTCAACAAGGGCAAGTGCGGGGTCCTGCACCTAGGGAGGAATAACCCCAAGTACCAGTACAGGCTGGGGGTTGAACTGCTGGAAAGCAGCTCTGCGGAGAAGGACCTGGAAGTCCTGGTGGACAGCAAAGTGACCATGAGCCAGCAATGTGCCCTTGTGGCCAAGAAGGCCAGCAGGATCCTGGCCTGCATTAGGAGGAGTATGAACAGCAGGTCAAGGGAGGCTATCCTCGCCGTCTACTCAGCCCTGGTGAGGCCACACCTGGAGTACTGTGTCGAGTTCTGGGCTCCCCAGTACAAGAGAGACATGGAACTACTGGAGAGAGTCCAGCAGAGGGCTACAAAGATGATTAGAGGACTGGAGCATCTCTCTTATGAGGAAAGATTGAGCGAGCTGGGCCTGTTTAGCCTGGCGAAGAGACCAACAGGGGATCTTAACAATGTATACAAATATATTAAGGGAGGGCGTCAAGATGATGGGGCCAGACTTTTCAGTGGTGGCCAGTGATGAGATAAGAGGCAACGGGCACAAACGGAAGCACAGGAAGTTCCGTCTGAATATGAGGAAAAACTTCTTCACTGTGAGGGTGTCAGAGCACTGGAACAGGTTGCCCACAGATGCTGTAGTCTCCTTCTCTGGAGATACTCAAAACCTGCCTGGTAGAGATCCTGTGCAATGTGTTCTAGGTGACTCTGCTTGAAGAGGGGTGTTGGACTAGATGATCTCCAGAGGTCCCTTCTAACCCCAAACATTCTGTGATTCTGTGTGATTCTGTGATAAATTCTTTTTGAGAGCTGTTAATTTTCTGTTTACATTTGACCTGTCATATTTTAGGGTCTCTGTTGGTCTCCTCATTCAGGCAAGCATTCTGTTTTTAATATTTAATAATATTTATTTAATGCTTTTAATATTTATGTAATGTTTTAAATATTTATAATTTTTAGAATTGAAGAAATGACTGCTTCTCTGCCACGAAGATACGAATGGAAACTAAATGAAAAAAAATCAAAACTCCACATACAGAAACAGACAAAAACATCCTCCAGAACAAAAGAGCAAATAGCCTCCAGAATAACTGACAACACAGCTAAAATTCTGGTATTCTTTTTATTTAAGAAAGGTATAAGAAGTGGTAACTACTGTACCACACCTAACTAGCATGTATCTGAGATGATGTATCCCCACTGCACACCAGCCTAGCACAAGTCCTTTGCATCGCTTAAATCCAACCAAATGGAGTGTAAGTGGGATTTGACTAGCATAGAGGCCTACTCTAGCTCCTGTGAACCAGAGGGAATTTCACCTCTTCCAGCCAGCTGACCTTGATTGACTTGAGATTCATTAGCTGAAATTTTACATATTCATCAGGTCAGAAGGAAAATGTATGAAGAGGGATTGTTGCTGGGGAAAAAAAAAAATCCAAAAAGTAAGTAAATTTATCCCCTGCCGCAGAAGGCTGCTGCTTCCCTGAACACCGCTGGGAAGCGCTGCCTGCTGTCACCAGGGCTGTAGTACAGCTCTGTCAGGCAGCCGGGCGCACACACCGAGCCTTCTCACAAAATGGACTTTTGTTGCTTCTCTGAATTATAGCTGCATGTATCAAAGCAGCAAAAGTAAAATTAACTTGCTTTCAAATTCACGGAGAGTAGGAAGTAATAAGAATTTTTGCCATGTAAACACAAAATTGCTACAAAATGATTCACGCACATCTAATTAATAGTTTTGTATTACAGATGCCGAAGAAATCAGAGCCAGAGCCACTAGAATTATAACACACTGACTTCACTCATTACATTTAAAAAGAATGCCATTCTGCTGTGCAACTTCCCATCCTTGGTTCCCATCCAAGTCTTCTCTTTTATGATGTTGTAGAAGGGCAATAGGAGCACAATTTAAGCACAATTCACTCGTCTCTTTTCAACAGACAGAGGCAGAGTCAAAACGTACTTCTGCATTTTGAGATAAAGTTGACGTCCATGTTAGTGGAATATTCAGAAACAGCAGAGTGTAAACATTTATGGTTGTGTGGATGATATCAGTGGTTGAAAAAAGAATGTTCTCTGGCCTCTAGTCTGGAGACATCTATTCATTTTGTTTGATTTTTAGTTGTGGTTGTGATTCTAGCAAGTGCCAGAGTATAAGCAGGATTGGGTACTCAGTAAGTATGAAGAAAATAATGATTGGATTTTTTTTTTGCCTGCCAACTTCAATAATTCTATTAATTAAGTTCTAAATTTGTGTCCATGACATTGAGGAGTGAACTTTCTGTACACTGAAACACATCGTGTCTATTTAATTACACAAAATGTAATTTCACATTCCATGATGTCAGAGTTATTTTTCTTTTCTTTTTTACTTTTTAAAACCAAAAGATATGTAATTTAAAACCATACATAAGCACATCATTAAAGTTGCAGTTTTTGAATGCACAGCAGTTAAGATGCCAAACCTAAGATTTTGTCAGAACAGATATTTGACAGCACATGCATTGATTTCAGTGGGAATTAAAAATGCTGCTAAGTATTCTCCCTCAACAGAACTCTAGTCACGATTGAGGGGACTCGGTATATTAAAGTCTGCATGGATATCTACATCACTTCTATACAGTAGACTCTTTTGAGAGAATTAAAAGGCACAATCACTCAAATGAAGACTCACTGCCTTATTGCTTAGTGTAGAAACAAAAACCTGAATCTACTACCTGTGCCTATCAGCAAGCATTTTGATGTAATACACAGGTTACCAAAGAGAGGTCTGATACTTAGTGAAGTCTGTTGTAACACTGCAGTTAATTCAGTGTGGGTCCAAAGCTCCCCTTCCTGCAGTCTTGAAGGGCAGCAAGTTCACATTAAATTGCTATGATGATTACTAACTACACCTTATGATGCCTTCCAGACTCATTTCTCCAGCTGTCCTGCTATCAGGGTTTGCTCTCCTACATGTTTTCAGAACATGACTAATGGCGTGCTTCGCAAAATGGAGGCAGAGGAACTACCCTTCTCCTATAGCTAAGTTCAGTATTTACAGAATTCACTTGAGATAACTAACTTCTCCATCGAATATTACTCTGTTACATCCAGCTTTTCATATAACAAGGATCATGGAGTAGCACGTCCGTCTGCAGCTGCAGAAAGGTGCCTACGTCAGGACTGGGGAGGCATATGTTGTAGATATTACTGTAGCTGTACCTGCTGCTATGCAGGGCTCAACAGATGCTGACACCAGATGTGGATGCCCAAGACCGCAAAAATGCAAATAACAAAAGAAGCATTACTTTTTATTGAAAACGTAAAAATCATGTGAATCATGTACAATATTTTCTCATAAGGAAAATTTTAGCTGTTTCATAACGTTTCACAAAATTGTAAAACATTTTATTTTTATAAAGACTTTTTCATAAAACAAAGATAAAACTAAAGTAGTATTACAAAGCTATTTTCTAAATCATTGACAGAGAACTGAAAATGTTTAACAAATTAATTCATAAAAGTGGCAGGAGGAAGGACTCTTCCATTTGTAAATCTGCAAGAGGACACACAAAGGTATAGAGGGGCATGTTTTTTTTTTTTTTCAAAACGTTTAAAATCAAGTGACGTTAAACAGTACAGACGTGGATTCATAGGATGGTACAAGTTCTAGGACTGCATTTCTCTACACTACCTCAAACAGTGCAACAGTGATTCAGTGTAAATCTCTACAGTGTTTCATTGATTCAATACTTCTGTTCAAGTATGTGTCCATGAGAATGATCAAAATTCCTACTTAGCTATTTTAATTTTCTTGTTTATAATAGGTTATAAGTTACAGTAGATTATCCCCAACAGTATGTTTCTAAATCAAATGAACTGATTTCACAATACATTCTGTAATAACCTGTTCAATAATGTTAGCTTACTCACCTCAACATCTGTTGCAAAACACACAAGATCATTCTGACTCTGAATGCCAAAAATATAATAAAATTAAAAAAAGGCTTTATTTCCATATACAACAAAACTATTCAGCTAAATTAAAATAAATTCAAGATAACATGGTGGCTTTTCTTTTTGGCAACAGAGAGATGACCCTACTGAAAATAAACATTTAAAATACTAGTTACTATTCTTTAAAAAATTCTAATAAATGTAT
Source organism: Chauna torquata (assembly GCA_013399475.1). Classification (NCBI taxonomy): domain Eukaryota; kingdom Metazoa; phylum Chordata; class Aves; order Anseriformes; family Anhimidae; genus Chauna; species Chauna torquata. The sequence goes on from VXAL01011852.1 coordinate 46,760, forward strand.
CCAAAATTGTTCATATAAAAATTAATTATGAAAACCTCAGAGGATAAAACAAGTTGGCTGTCTAGCCAAAACAATTAAAGATGTCTGGCAGGCAAAAATAAATTAATTCGATTAAATTATACGTAATCTGATAATATTTGGTCTGAAGAAGCGTGCATGTGTGTGTACGTGTACGTGCGTGTGTGTGTACATCTGTGTGTGTTTATAAATAACAAGTTTGCAAAGAGCTGAGAGCCAGCCAGCCTGACAGAGGTCAACTCTTTTGTTGCATCTTTTGCGCATAGAAGTCCCTGCATGTCTCACAGCAGCGCTGGTACCACCTCATGTCTTGACACAGGTTCTTCTCTCGTATCACCCTGCAGTACACAGGCCACTGGTCTCCCAGGCACTTGAATGTTAAAGCAGCTGTGAAACAACAACAATAAAAATCAAACACACATAACCGTTACATTTATTAGTGAAGAATCAGGTAGCAAAAGTGACAAGAACACCAGAAGTGTATCTGTGGGTGGGAAAAGAGGACAGGTTTAGATTTTCAGCAAAAGAAAGACCAAACATCCTCTTGCTTTCAATATTTTCAACAGTAGAATTTTTTAGTTCCAGTTTAATTTATAAATTGGATTAAGTCAAGTCTCATTGAAACTGACTGGTTTCCTGTCATGCAGCTGCCTCCTCACAAGAGAGTTAAGACCACATTTCTGTCCTATACAGAGCCCAGCACTGCTGGGGATGGGTCCAAGGCTACACAGGGGCTGCAGAGTCAGCTCCAGCAGAGCCACATGAAGCAGTGGTTCCAGTTGAAGCTGCACTCAGATGGAAGTTGCCATTGGAAAAATAGGAAGGCTCAGCTTGAATAATACGAGAATGTGGTTCTCAGTGACATGTAAAAGGGGAAATGCTTTCATCAGTGGCAGGCAGGGAAATGCAGGCATTAAAGCACGGAGGCTGTTGCGGATTTCCTAACTCAGCTTTTGCTCTAGAAATCAAGACTTTGTGCCACATTGTCGATGAATGGAAACTGAACAAAACTACATGATGTCATACCTAATCTTTCTTTGTAAGTGAAACATCTAATAGACCTTTACCTAATCGACCTCTGGCTTATTTATTCAAAGGGACAGAACAATACTGTCTTGCTAGCTTGAATACTTTAGATACCATGCAGTGAGGCACTCTTTTAAGTGTAGAGGGTTGAAGACAGTTCTCAAGTCCCATGCTACACTTAACAATGCAAATACATTTTATCTAGAAAGATGAAATTTACAGCATGGAATAAATGAGACTTGATTTATTGGCCAAAATACTTGTCCAGGCCCAATTATCTCTTTTTGCGCATTTCTTACCTTTCTGAACTTTTCCTCACCTCTCCATATATTCAAAATATATATATATTTAATTACCTTCCAATACATTGGTCTGACTGCATCACTGTCTTTTTAATCACTCTGATGTATCTTCCCTTCTCCATCTTGAAGTCAGGCTATTAATCCTTACCTCCACATCTTTCACAGCTTATCCTCACCCAGCTATTCAAGCTGCTCTATTAGTATTCTACTACTGCTTTCTAAATGTGTGAATTACTAACTACCAAATTCTTCCTCAGAAACCTTCTAAAATGATAAGGATATCATACCAGTCTGAATAGCCACTCTGGTTTATTCTACCTCCACCCACTGGTGTTATAATTCTACAGTTCTCTCTAGCAATCATAAACATTCAGATGCAGAAGCCTCACCGCTCTTCTGGTTGTACAAAATAGGCAAATTTTCATGTCTATTGTTTTTCTTTTGAAGCCATCTGTTCCTTTATACACCTCTTTCACTTTTCAAGGCCTCCTATAACTGCTTATCATATAACACATTTGGATATTTGCACACTGAGTTATTCAAACTATAGTGCCTACATGCAATTAGGATGGGAAAACAAGGAAATACAGGGCACAAGAAACACACACCACCCAAAAACCATCATAAACACTGAACTGAAAAAAAAATCCACCATTTAAATAGAAGCAAAAGAGAAACTGAGAGCATATTTAAAAATTAATAGAGACAGATGGTGCAATCCACATCAACTTCCACCAGCCCTATCCCCAAATCCAGGGGATCTATACAGCATGATAGGAAAGGAACTGGAGACCAAAATGATCAATATATTCAAGTGAGGCCTTATGAATTTGGAGATGTTAATGTTTCCACTGGACTGGATTATGACTCCTGTTGCATGAGGTTGACATGTGGATTACTAATAATTCACACAATCAATTCTACAAGGACAACATAGCCCTTTTAGTTTGTTTTGTTTTGTGAATTTTGCATTAAGTCCAATTTTAATCAATCTAAGGCTGTATTTTTTTCTGTGAAACTTTATGGTTCGTTTTACTCTGTGACACAAAGCTTCTTATACCTCTCCTGATGGAGAGTGTCAGTGATGGAAGGAAGCCTCTTGCTTCTGAGAGATCAGTTGAAAAAAGAAAGTTAAAGTATGAAGAGCAGCTTTACAACAGTGAAATAGTAGAGGAGAGCTCTGTATGCAACAGCTGTCATCTCATCCAGCAAACTGAAACAATGATCACTACACAGAAATGTTTAAGGGTTAATAACTTCAAAGAGAAATACCCTTTGCTGACTCAAAGGAAGGATTACACACAGCCTGAAATGTTAGACTTGCCTTCCATGCAGGAGTAATCCATTTGACAGGAGGGTTTATCTTAACAAGGGCTCTGGAAAATCATCTGGAAAGGGTATGCTGTCCTACAGCAAGCCCTGGAATAACGCCCCAGTCATGCTCAAGAAGCAGATGAACATTTTAGGGAGCTAATGGTGAGACCATCATCAACACCCCAGCAGTAAATGGCAATTAACAGAATTACCAGTTCAGTATTTATGCAGTAAAAAAAATCTTTAAGAACAACAGAGACATGAGTTCCTCTAGAAACAGCAAATCTCTTCATGTTAGCAATTTTCTTTCACATGTTCTAATGTATCAGATACAGGTTATAGACATCTGAACTAAAGACAAGTGGAAAGAAATATTTGTATTGAGGAACAAACAAGGGCCTCTTTAATCTCAAAAATATCACGAGAACATGGTTTGCAGAGCTTTTAAAGAAAAAAACAGGGATTTTCTTACTTTAAAAATGCTTGACAAAATTTAGCAGATAAATAAATTCTTAGCTCTAATATTTTCATTTAGGATTTTTTGTGTCCACAATATCATGCAGTCCCATAATATGATCCTTCCTTGAATAACAAAATCCTTTAGCATCCTGAGGTACAGTCTGCCGTATACATGCTGGAAAACTGAGGCAGAGAGAAGTCTCTGCACAGAATTAGTATCTCCTGAGTCCCAGTCCTATGCTCTTAAATTGGCATTATCATGGAGAGAAAGAACTACAAACAAATTCCCAATAAGAATGTGTCATTTTGGTTGCTTACCTAACCTGGGTGACGTTATTGTGTTAACATTAATTTTCTCATTGCAGGGGTGGAGATGACAGGGTCTGTAGGCTGCAGGCTTTTCTGAGGAAAAACATTCATTACCATGCCTTCCTGTGATCTTGTGCATGCACTGGATGACTCGGGACTGCATCCCTTTGCCACAGGTAACAGAGCACTGGAACACACAGAAGACAGACATTCACTGGAAAGGTATTTTTGCCTGCAAAATATGAGGTGAAATGCCAGTCCTGCTGAAGTCAATGGCTGTTACATCAGTTACCAACAATCTGAGATTTCTGCCTTCCATTCAGTTACCTGTATAAAAATCAATTAAAAAGCACAAATGAAACAGCAATACCACTGAAGGACTGATTTCAGCATGCTGTGACTGTCAAGGTCCAATTTGCAGGGCCAGTGATAAAACTGAAATGCAACAACCTGCATGAAGGGTGCAAGGCTTATTCTCCTGTATCTGTTTTCTAATTTACCATTATAATGGAGGTGAGTGATGGAACAAAAGGCAATGCTGACACAGAGAAGCATTTTGAAATAAGCCATTACTCCTTCTGCCAGTACAAAAGTGCTCTTGCCACTCAGCAGAGTGTTCACCTCCTCCTCCTGCCTTTGCTTTCTGTCTTCATGTTTTCATGTGTGTCCCACAAATAAAACACATGCAATCTGTGAGATGCAGCCTGGCCTTTAATCAGCCTTCTCATCTTGTTGCCACAGGGAATGAAGTGAGAAAACAGCCAAGTACTGCAACAGTTAGAATGAAAACTTGGGCAATGCTTTACCAATGCACACAAAACCTATTCCGAACCCACAAATTACATCTTTTCCCTTTCACTTACTTTTTATGAACAAAATTTCACAGGGCATGAAGTATTATTTGTCCACTGACATATGTTCCATTGCTTTAACTAAAAATTACTTGCAAAAAAAAGTATGTTGCAATTTGCTTCTATGTGCTAGCGATTTTGACTCAAGTACCCACAAATTTCTTTCAGTTTTGGAGAAATTTACAATAGAGAACATCTTCAAGTATTAATAAATTTCTTGCAATGAATGATATGAGCACTGGCTGCAAATTTATGCCACGACATCCACGTAATCCTGAAAACACTTTTATTCTAAAAAGAAATCATAATTTCCTAAATATTCACAAAACATTTCCTTGGGAGGCTTCACGAAGCAGCTGGAAAAAATACTGAAATGCGAGAGAAAGATAAGGAGAGGGTGCTATAACAACAGAGGTTTTGCAACCAACCTCTCTCAAGATGGAGATGGAGAAGTGGAGTTTACCAAGCCTCCAAAGAAAGAAGAAATTTTGAGTGTAGGAAGCACTAAAGTGCTTTTTTACCATTACCTTTTGTCATCTATGTGCTTTTGGGTGACACTGTTACTAGGAGGAAAGATTTACACATTCCAAATGGGAAATAGGGGGCTCAAGAGGTGTTAGACTCATGTTTCACTCCTTAAGAGGTGCAAGACACTAGGATATATACTTCAAGAGTGTTTTCAGAAGGGACTAACAAGGTCCAAAGCACACTTCAGCTTGTAACCACATGAAATAAAACACTGGCATTCTACAGATGCAGTAAGTGGACTTGATTTTGCCTGTCTTCTCAGTGATGCACGTCAGGAGTAACTCCACAAAGTCAATGAAGTTACTATAATTATTTGCAAAGTTAATCAGATACAGCCTGCATGGTTCAAGGCTTGCAAAGACATTTAATTAGGAATACACAATTATCTATTCAATAGCAAATATTGCTTAACAAATGAACCAATATGCTGATTACAGGAAGAAATCCAGCTAGTGCTGAAGTCTTCCCAAAGCAGAAGTCTCTCATCAACTTTGAATTTAGTACACCGCTTTCAAATTGCATGAGAAAAAGACTCTTAACAGCATTCCTTTTCCTGAATTCTCTACTTTTTCCTCTGCAGATAAAAATACTTTGACTTCTTATAGTGGCCAACATTATACACATGATAAACATACATAATTACACATACAGATAATCAAATTTGATTGCCAACAGAAGCCAGAACGTTGATTTTAATCTTGCCAAAATTACAGCCACTTCTTGGATTCTTCTCTCCATAATATCAGAGAGGTTTCTTTTTAGAGTATTTTAATAGACTTAGTAAGGCAATGGAGTAGCAAACTTTAAGGAAAAAAGAAAAAAAAGACAAACCTGAGAATAAAGGCAAGAAGTTGTATTTACTCTTTAAAGATTATCACAATTATCACAAAATTTAGAGTAATTTTGCACCCAGTATTGTATTCCTTCCCTTTAGTAAAACATTTTCCTGTTTATTAACCAGAGCTAGAGTGTGTGTGAAATCACAGTATACATGTATCTTTTATCACCTACACAGAAGGAGGACAGGCAGGTGGATCTGGTGCATATATTACCTTAAAAATAATCAATCTGCCCCTTTTGGTTATCCTAAAACGAGCAAGAGCAACCTCGCCATCTGGAGTACTGGAAGGAAGTGAGAAGGGGATTTGAAAATGCTAGACTTTGGAGACAAACTGGACTCCAGTGGCTTATCTGTTAATTGATAATGCACAAAAATTCACCCTCGTGAAGGTAGCCTTGTGGAGAGCACTCTGGCAGCAGCCCTATCTTATTTATATCAAATGAGTGCTGGTCTGAAAGCTTCTGCTGACTGCAACTGAGATTATATGCAACAAGCAGACAGATCTCTCTCAGGTAATCACTGTGTAGGCCCCTTAATTTCTATATAGAAATTGTCAAGATTTTGGCATTAAAATCTTAATTGGCAAATTAACATCCCCTTAATGACTGAGCTGCTGCTGACCTTTGTGTGAGTTATTTCAAAGAGCTCTATGGAGCATTACAATGTTGGTTTTTTTTTTATTAAAAGACGTATACATCTTCCAAACAATTTTTATCTTGCATGACCTATTTGTTACCATCCAAATTTTAGAGGACTAAGATGATGCTGAAGAATAATAAAATGATGCTTGAGTTCGTATAGGAAGTACGGGCAAAGCAAGTACAATTTCCTCCCCCTTTCCTCCCTTTCTATCTACTTTTCACAGAAATGGGCTGATTTCTAACTTTGTATTTATTCTCATCTTATAAAACTGAGAACTTTTATTAAGTTTTGAAAGATGTTCAGAGAAAATTGTGAAGAGGCAGGGCTACCACATACAATCCACAATGTTCAAAGCCAGCTTGACCAATTTACAAGTGAAGAGAGTTTTTTCCAAACCACTAGTGTTTTAAACACAATCTGACAGTCAAGCTGTGCTCTACCCTGTTCACACATCAGCAGCAGCAGTGGTGTCTGACTTCAGAATTAACAATTCCAAAATCCTACTGATTGGAAGCCAAAAAAAAACCAAAAAAATCACTTTACCATAGCTTTTACCATAGCTGTATTATCTCACATTCAAAGTGAATGAAATGGAATATCTACTAGCAAAAGTTACACATGGGGCGGATACAAACAGAGAAAAAGAACTATTTTTGATCATTTTAAAAGCATCTTAAAATAAAATGAAAAATTTCAGACATAACATCTTATTTGCATAAAATTAGGGAAAACACACTTTAGGTATGGCATTTGTTAGTGACACGGGCAAACAATGGGATTTCTGCTTGTCTCTGTGAAGTGGTCTTACCCCTGAGTTTGTGCTACATACACAACAGCGAACTGCTGGTGTAACTGACAGCAGCCACTGAATATTGGAGGATAAAAGACATCCAAAACACTTTTTCTTTTTGACTCTGCAGAAGTATAGACTTGTTCCAATTTCTGTAGAAGATACCTCAGTTTCTGCAAACCAGCTAAATGCAATGCAGAGCAACAGCTCTAATCCTCATTGTTATACCTTACTACACACGCATCTTTACTTTCTAGCTCTGCACACAAATGCCTCCCAGCTTCGCCTCACTTACAGATTTTTCTCACTGAAAATGCTCAACTTGAGGGAAATACTGCTCACTGGATGCATACGTATCATGTTTTAGGTAGCACTTCTAGTATGTAGTCAAAGCTGTGTGGCTTCTGTATACTTGTGCAGTTTCCAAGTTTAAAACCGTAACAAGATTTTCAACTTACAGCAGTACTTTCACCTTCACATACTAAGCTGTGGATTTAATCGTAAAGCAGTCCATCTGTCAAAACTGATTATATTTTCCACAATTTTATATATAAATACATACAAAAAATGTAAAGCTTATGTATAAAATTTGCAGAAAATGTCCACTTCAAACCAATCTGTGTGCTACAGATTCAGCAGATCTCAGATTAATTTCAACCCACAGCTTTTATGACTAACGAACAGAGAATGTTTTTCTAGAGCTCTTCTCCTCACACTTCCCAAATGTCACACTTGCACATGCTACAATTTATTTTCGTGCTGGTTAATTACATTTTAATTTTGACTGTTCATTTGACCTACACTTAAGGCCATGTAGCTGATTAGTAAAAATTCCCGTAGGACAACTGTGTTTGTAGGTTTAGACTAAATGTTCTAATATGCAGCTGGAGGTTTTTTATGTGGCTGTTAATCTGTGCATTTTGGACACAGTCCTAAAGGTACTGTAAAACCATTCAAGCAGCAAGACATGTAAAATATTCCTGTTAAAGATTACAAAGAATTCCTGGATAAATACAGTTAACAGCTTTTTTTTTTTTCTCTCTCAAATAAAATCTACCCACTCTGTTTGAATTTTGTCCTACTTTTGAACTTCTTTTAGACATAGTTTCAAGGACAGAAATCTCAGTGTTAAATATAACAATCCTTACACTTGGCATGCACACTGGTTACCCAAGATTCCTTCTTCCTATTCCTTGCCAAAGATATATATTCTGGAGAGAATACATATTCCCATGGCCAACAGCTGAAGAAGGTGCTGTAATGCCTTAGTTGCTTCCAGCTGGCCTTCGAAAGAAGTAGGAATTCCTAAATTAAGGGAAAAATTGTCACTGGCAGACAGTAACGGTCAAAATGCGTCCTTCTGCCAAGACAACAGGCAATCACTGCAGAGGCTGATATGATCCACAATGAAAAACCCAACCTGTGGCAATATTAACAGAATTGACTTGGACAATTTATTTTCAAGAATAAGTGTTTGTTCAATAAAAGGGTTTTACAAGTCTAAGTAGCATTGAAAGTGGAGAGAGATGTGCTCATAAGGAAACTCAATGATGAGTTCCACTGGAAATTATTAGCAGAGCATTCCTAATCATTTATGTATACGTTCATCAGTTCCAGCATTCAAGCAGTTTCAACCTTTTCATAAAGTGAGTGTGAAACAAGGATAGCAAGCAATCAGATATTAGCAACAAGACTTGTATTTGCTGTCATGCCTGCCATCTTTTTGTGTACCTCTTGTTTTTATGAAGTTCGCATTTGAAGGCAGGCAGTAGGTAAAGTGGTGCATTTGTTTTCAATAAACTGAGTTTAACAATATTCTTATTCTTAAAGGTTACTAAATAAAGTAAATCATCTGCAGTTTACTTAAGCACTTTTTTTTTTTTTATAAGACCATTTGTGAATAGTGCAAGTGATACAAAAAAAGAGACTAATAGATCCAAACATAAGATGAAGTCTGAGTTCTCCTGTGCACCATTTCCAGGAAGGTCTTTCTGCCTCTCTCATTTCTGACACACCCAACACCTCAGTATGTGAATGCCAAATTTAAAATTCAGAACTTGTGCTAAGTTTAGCTGAAAAAATTTTGCTGTTGGTCTCTCCTAAGTTTAGCAAGTTTGAGTGGCCCTTATTTCTTTTTCTTTTTCCTTTTTCTTTTTCCTTCTCTTTTTCTTTTCTTTTCTTTTCTCTTTTTCCTTTTTTTCTTTTTTCTTTTTCTTCTTTTTCTTTTTCTTTTTCTTTTTCCTTTGCTTTTTCTTTTCCCTTTTCTTTTTCTTTTTTCTTTTTCTTTAGAGCTCTTCTTTCATGGGTGTCAATTAATACTGGATAACTGTTCAAAAGACATAAGATTTGAAAGGAAGACAAACAGCCCCAGCTCACCTTTCATAAGATGGACTAGAGACAGGGCTCATATGGATGAAGTACTCATCACTTGGTCTCAAGAACCTGGACCTTTCTTTTTTCTGTCTTTTTAAACATCATTAGCTTCCAATGGAGATCAATTATGTTGTTTGGTGGAATATGAGAAACTGCCTTTGGTAACAAGACAAGAAGCAACTGAAAGTTTACAAGTAAGATTTGATTGTGAAAAATGATAAGGAATTTGGTTTAACATGAATACTAAAGAAAAAACAACAAAAAATCATTTTTGCTAGGATAGCATATGAAAACTTCTCCCCTGACAATCTCTGCTCCAGACCAGCATTAGTCATTTACTCCGAATCAATACTGGAGTTTGACAGGCTTCAGTCTTAACAGGCTCATTGGACTCCACTTGGAAATAGCAAATTCACTGTCCACACCTGAGACCCAGGTTCAGTTCCGTTACTTCTTTTTGGATGAACTAGTTAAATATAGTCATTCACTACATGATTGAATAAGCTTGAGCATCCCAATGAAACAAGTCTCTTTTGTTAGGACAGTTATAGTTACCAGTTTGTTCAGGAAGTCTGCTGAGACTCCTCCTTGAGATAAGCAACACTGGGTTAATTCACAAAATCCTACATAGGGTATAGGGTGGGGAATTTAGAGACTGGATAACAGTAGGGCACACCTCCTGTGAGAAGTGAGATGAAAAGTACTGGTGGGACAAGAATCTGTTCATGCTCAGGGGAGGCTGATACCACAATGTACTTACTGGTTGTGCAAGGAACAAGTAGAAGACTAGGTAGAAGACAGGTAGAAGAAAAGGAGGACTAAGGATAATCTCGATCCTTTATTGGATGTGGGGGGAAACATAGTGACAAGAGATGAGGACAAGGCTGAGGTACTTAATGCCTTCTTTGCCTCAGTCTTTAACAGCAAGACCCGTTGTTCTCTGGGTACCTGGCCCCGTGAGCTGGTAGACAGGGACGGGGAGCAGAATGAAACCCTCATAATCCACGAGGAAATGGTGGGTGACCTGCTACATCTCTTAGATGTATGCAAGTCTATGGGGCCAGATGGGATTGACCCAAGGGTACTGAGGGAGCTGGCAGAAGTGCTCTCCAAGCCACTTGTCATCCTTTATCAGTAGTCCTGGCTATCAGGGGAGGTCCCACTTGACTGGAGGCTAGCAAATGTGATGCCCATCTACAAGGGCCAGAAGGAGGAGCCGGGGAACTACAGACCTGTCAGCCTGATTCCAGTGCCGCGGAAGCTCATGGAGCAGATCATCTTCAGTGCCATCACATGGCACTTACAGGGCAACCAGGTGATCAGGCATGGTCAGCATGGGTTTATGAAAGGCAGGTCCTGCTTGACTAACCAGATCTCCTTCTACGACAAGGTGACCCACTTAGTGGATGAGAGAAAGGCTGTGGATGTGGTCTACCTAGACTTCAGTAAGGCTTTTGACACTGTTTCCTACAGTATTCTCCTGGAGAAGCTGGCTGCTCATGGCTTGGATGGGCGTATGCTTTGCTGGGTTAAAAACTGTCTGGGTGGCCAGGCCCAAAGAGTCGTGGTGAATGGAGTTAAATCCAGTTGGAGGCCAGTCACATGTGGTGTCCCCCAGGGCTCAGTCCTGGCGTCAGTTCTCTTTAACATCATTATCAGTGATCTGGACGAGGGGATCGAGTGCACCCTTAGTAAGTTTGCAGATGACACCAAGTTGGGTGGGAGTGTTGATCTGCTCGAGGGTAGGAAGGCTCTACAGAGGGATCTGGACAGGCTGGACTGATGGGCCGAGGCCAACAGTACGAGACTCAACAAGGCTAAGTGCTGGGTCCTGCACTTGGGGCACAACAACCCCATGCAATGCTACAGGCTGGGGGAAGAGTGGCTGGAAAGCTGCCTGGCGGAAAGGGACCTGGGGATACTGGTTAATAGCTGGCTGAATATGAGGCAGCAGTGTGCTCAGGTGGCCGAGAAGGCCAGCAGCATCCTGACTTGTATCAGAAATAGCGTGGCCAGCAGGACTAGGGAAGTGATTGTCCACCTGTACTCAGCTCTGGTGAGGCTGCACCTCGAATATTGTGTTCAGTTTTGGGCCCCTCACTACAAGAAGGACATCGAGGTGCTGGAGCGTGTTTAAAGGGCAACGAAGCTGGTGAAGGGTCTGGAGAACAAGTCTTATGAGGAGTGGCTCATAAGCCTGGAGAGAAGCTTATGCCTGAAGAAAAGGAGGCTCAGGGGAGACCTTAACACTTTATACAATTACCTTAAAGGAGGCTACAGTGAGATGGGGATTGGTCTCTTTTCCCAAACGCCAACTGGAGTGCTTGGAAGACAAGAGGAAACGGCCTTAAGCTATGCCTGGGGAGGTTCAGGTTGGATATTAGGAAAAATTTATTCACTGAAAGGGTTGTGAAGCATTGGAACAGGCTGCCCAGGGAACTGGTTGAGTCACCATCCCTGGAGGTCTTCAAAAAACGTTTAGGTAGAGATCAGTGACATGGTTTAATGGTGGACATGGCAGTGCTAGGTTAAAAGTTGGACTGGATGATCTTGGAAGTCTTTTCCAACCTAAATGATTCTATGATTCTACAATTCTCAGATTCTAAGACCCTTGGATATGGAAGGGGAAATCCCTTGGAAGACTGAAGAGTTTTTAATGTGGCACATAAAACAGATTTGGATCTTTTTGAAACCTAGAAAAGAGGATAAGGGAAGGGTATTTTTTCTGGAGAATTTTTCAATCAGCTTTACTGACTTAAAAGTCATTACCATGTAGATTTTTCTTTCCTCCACAAACAGAATTCTGATGACCAATTTATTATTTTTCCCCAAAAACAGTAAGTCAAAAGTTCCTGAAATCTTCATAGTGAAGACTAAATTTCAGCATAAAGCTGCAAAAGTTCTATGTATGACAACCTGTAATTCCAACCCACAAAAACAGTAGACCATTTTTTTTTTTCCCCAGGTAAAGGTGCACAGCTAAATATATCTCTCCTTAAGCACAAATGCGATATACTCTCTAAATCAGCTGAAGACCATTACAATTTATAGATCTATAAATCTATAGGGCAAGCATAAAATTATTTACATGCTTCTGAGTGATGTGAAGCCTTAGTCTTTATTTTCCCAGTTCTGTAAATTGTATTTACCTTCAAGTTTTTTAAAGGCAATACACATACAAAGCTGAAACCAAATATTTAACTAAATTTTTGTGATAAAATAGATCTGTGATGGCTGTGATATTCTGAGATGAGGGAAGTGAAAGCTAACCACATGAGTGACATTTATATAGGATCTGTACTTAATGAAACAAACAACTCCAGTCAACAGCACTTTTACAGAACTAGTACATTGTTTTCATTTTACAGAACTAGTACATTGTTTTCAATGTCTTCATGGATATTTTAACAATTCTAGAGATACTGTATGTTTGCCTAAGGCCATATGTTACTTGTAAAGGGTTTCAGAAAAGATACTGGAAGGAGACAATTATTTGTTAGAGCCATGTGATAAAACTGGTTATACAGATGCAACTTGTATTTAAGAGGACTCACACTTAGTTTATTAAAGTCAGTATAATATTGCCAACACTTGGTAAAAAATTCTTTTTGTAGCATACAGTATATATTAATGCCATTAGTGCTTAGTGGTAAATAAGACATTACCACATCTCACACTTTCATATGTGAGTTATCACTGAATGGTATTTTCACAGAAGATGACCTTCTGTTGATTGTAACTATCAACCAAACAAGAATATGACAATCTGGAAGCAGTTAGATTTGAAGACCTCATAATCACCTTTGTTTTTTCTATGAAATTCATTTGGTCTATGTTGCTCCAGACTGATGAAAACAAATTCTTAAAAATTATTGAAATACTAGCCTTTGAATATATAATTATTGTTAGCATGTATGACAAGGCTGCTCTGTAGAAAACCTTCCACTGAAAATCATAGCTTATCAGGACAAACATTTAGTTAAAGGATTATAGCGTTTCTAACGAAAAGACAATTCAAGGAACCCATTAAGAACATAAATAAAATATCATAGGAGAGGAAAAAACCTCTATGCAACCCCTCTCTTTCCAAAATTTCTACTGTTTTATATATTTACTTTTCAGAAATTAAAGAAACATGTGAAAAGCTCTTTTGTACCACAAAAAATTAAGCATTTGACTTTAAATAGCATCATGACATGTAGTGCTCTCGCTTTCCAGTAGCATTACAAGTAAATGAAAGAGCTCATCCCTAACAATGACTTTATTTCCATTCATTACATCCACCAAATTTTAAATCATGAAGATCTAAAGCGATAGCAAGTAACTAAGTTAAATGGATATGAAACATATTTAAAGAAAAACAAACAAACAAAACCTGTCAGTTAATGAGGAAATTGAACCTTAAGGATTTTTTTGGTTAGAATACCATGATCTCACATATGGGTCATTACTTTTGAAAAAAATTTAGAAGAGAAACAAAGAAAATAAAGTAGAATATGACTTACAACTATCAAAAAAACCTTCTTCTGATTAATTTTATCTTCAAAATATCTAGACACAACCAATGCAAGAAAATGGATCTCCAGAAAATTCTGTATTATTAGGAAAATCATACTGAACTGAAGCGTTTTCATTATGCATGATGAGGTCACCCAAAGACATGAATGTCCTGAGAGAACTACCAGAAGGCCAGGAAACAGACAATGTTAACCAATCTGAGTTCTTGTGATCCTGTGATAAATTTACCAAAGAACAATCATTACTTTTGGGTGAACTCTGTTTTATGTCAGCATTAGTGGAGTTATTTGTGGCAAGATTAGATGAGAGAACTCTGGAGATTAAACATAAATCTATGAACAACAGCCTGAAACAGCACAGATAAAGCAGAAAAGTAAATCTTTCTTCCAGTATTTAAAAATCTATAATATACCCTGCAATTCATTAAAATTGGTAAATGAATAATGTTAAATAGCTATTCTGATTCTGTCTTGTCAGTCAGAAATCACAGACTTTAATTTGAAACAGTAATTTCAAAATAAATTTTCAGGATTATTATATAAAAATATANTCAGATAGTATCTAATAAGAAGTTATTAGAAAACAGTAAAAAGTGAGAATCACATAGATTAAAACAAAATAACAAACAAGAAACAACAATAAATACTTCTGCGGCAAAATGAGAACTTCATAGAGGATAAAGTTTATCTCAGGAATGAACACTTGAAGTAGTATTATCTACACTAACTGCATGAAAGATAGGATGAAAAACGCATGAAAGAAGAAAGTTTTCCAACACACAGAAATCATCTAGATCCCACAAGAGCAAAAGGGTTACATAAATTCTAACGGAAACCAAGTCAACAAGCTAAATGAGCTACACATTGGCAGATGATACAGTCAGAGACGCTGAAGAAAACATTTGGAAGGATGGACAGATGATCTTAGAGACGGAGATACACCAGGCAAAAGAACGCCTACTGGACTGAGTCTCAGCACTGGACTGTGTAACTGAATTTTTCTGCTTGCATGGAGAGCTTTGGAATGATTTGTCTGCTATCAGAGAAAAAAAAAATCTAGACATGATCATGAACAGACCGATGAAATGATTTGCCCAATGTGTATCACCAAGCAAAAACAAGAAACAATATTAAGACAGAAAACAGAGTAATGAACTTGCAGCAAAAGTCTATGCTAAAAAGATGAAAGAAATTTGTAGTTCAAAATGTCAGGGAGATGCTGTTCTCCAAATTTGGGACTAGCCATGAAATGCCAGATAAACTGCAGTTCTCCAGTTGTATACTGAGATAATATCTACTGCTTTACACTGTAGCCTCAGGTGTATCATTAGTCATTGTAAAGAGATTGGAGATTCTTACATGGAATAGATAGTACGTATGCAACATACTCATTTCAGTTAAATTGAAGTGTAAGAAAATTAAAGAAAGGTTGGTGTTCTCGTTTTTCTTGTACCCCTCCCTGCCTCCTACCGCCCATGTTATTTCTCTGTTCTAATAGCTCCTTTCCTCATTACTTACTGGTGATGTTATCTGATGGTATTTTTTGCACATAAATTCAGCATAGCTCCTTGGGAAACCGTGAAATTCTGGTGGCCATTGTAGTCCCTATCTTACAAAATTTTGTAGAGAATAATCTTTTTAGACCAGGCTTGACTGAGGGAGAATTAGTATCAGCACAAGGACACTGAAGGGATGCTTGCTGTTACTTTGTCATTCAGTAAAGTTCTCTAGGATACACATCCTGCTAGTTGGGCTATCAAGTTCGGCATTGTAATGGATGTGTAGCGAAGCGTTAGAGTAAAACTTTCACTGGTCAAGCACCATTTATCTACCTGGTGAATTATGCATCAGCCTTCCAGAAGAATGATTGTGCAAAGATCCCAGGAGCCCTTAACAAAAATTGGTTGGCATTTCTGGGAGACCACACGGTTATGTCCTGGATGTAGGACATTGCCTCTGTTCAGTAACTCCCAAGTATGTTATTCTTTATTTAAATCTACATTTATATGCATACATGTGCATATGTAAGTCCCTTGCAGCAGTAATGCCCGGCCTGACACTGCAAGGCTTGCAACCAGCAAAGTTTGGGAATTGGTATTTGGTTTGATCTAGTCTGCTCTAGAATGGCTTGGAAGACAGCAGGCAGTGGCAGAGGAGCTGATGGAAAGCTGTGCTCTGTGATTTCTGTCTTTGTAGCTGCATGACACATCTCCCATCAAGTATAAATTTGTTTCCTTTGCCTGGTCTTCTTTCCTCCAAGAGACCACAATGTCCAAATGTGGACAGACAGCACTGAGCAAGCCTCAGCACAAGAAAGTGGGTTCCTGCTATCCTCTTTGTAGTGGAAACACTTAACTATTACTCAAAGGCATCCTACTTGTACTTCTAGATCTAATAATTATAGCTAAGGTATTTTTTAAAAAATACCTTAGGCTCCATTCTAATGATTCTATTTTTTTCCCTTGAAGGTAATCCCCAACTCCTTTTTCAAGAAAAAAAGATCCAGTAACGAAGCTTTATGTTGCAATACAAATGCATGCGTATGATTTTTTCTCTGTGAAGATTTTAAGTAAATGCCATGGCGTTTAACAGTGCAACCAAACTTTCTCCCTCAAGTCATACCTTTGAGTATCACATCACTCTGTACAATTTCAAGGAGCCTTTTAGGTAGTTGGTCCAAAAAAAGCCATTCCAAGAACTCACCCAGTTGACAGTATCTTGTGTGACTTCTTGTGCAAACATTTCAGCTTAATTTTGGGGAGCTTAAGTAATTAATTTTTAATTTTAAAGAATGTTTGAAAAATATTCTTAGCGTTCTAGACATTCACATTTTTGCCTTATTGTGTGTAGTTGAAGAAGATTTTTTAAATGTCAAAAATTTTGTTATACATAAGCATTTTGGAAATCTGAAATTTATCCAGTTTCTGGACTCTAGATCACCGACTTTCTGTTCAGCACAGTTGAAAAGAGACATTAATGCTAACATGGAATATTAGGACTTTTCAGAATGCCAAACACCCATGCTGCCACTTTCCAGTGAGACCATGAGAAGAATAATTTCTTCAAACACAGTCATTCGCGTGGAAAGAAACGGATCAAATCACAAAGATCGGTGGATACTCCGAATCCAGTACACCACTAAAATATCTATCATGTCTATCTATTGTATTTGGCTATGCCAAAATCCTAAATCTAGCAATTCGATAAATAGCTAGACAAACTGTCAGTACACAGTTAGTAATCAACAACAGAAAATAGCAAAATAGAGATGATCTATTTGTGTACAGCATGGATATCTGTAGCCTAATCAGCTTAAGACAAATTGGACTACATAGTGTAAAGTTTCTTAAAATTCTTGCCAACTGACACAGAAATTTCGACTTCACTGGAAATAAAAGTTTGCTTTGATGATATAGATGTGTCTTTCTCACACCAGTAAGCCAGAGCCCAGTAATCATTCCTGTCAGTTCTAAGAAGCAACAAACACGTGGTAAGGCAAATGGTAGCCAGAGTGATTTGGTTAAAGCTATGGTTTCGGGCTGTAGATAGAACCACAGAGGATATGACTGGAAGGACAGCCCAGAAAATTTGTAAAGCTGACCAAAGGTTCAAAGTCTGTTACTGCATACTAACACTGACACTAACAATATTTAGTTCTGAAATATTGCTGGGTCTACATGGAAGAAAATGTCATTTATTTATATAGTTCTCAGTTATCTATTTTATCAGCATTTTTATCACTTTAATTCTACTACCAAGGAGTTAAGAAATACCCAACTTGCTCAGGTGTATTTCAGATTTCCATTTCTTGTAGAATTTCCTACACCCCCTCTAACTTTTAATGTTTATGAAGATGACTTAGAAATCAACCTTTTCACTGCTAGTTTGTGTCCCTTGCATAAATTTCAGCATGCCTCCCTGAACACTGTTATTTACAAATCAGCACAATCCAAAGGGATTCAATACAATTCCTGAACTCATCAATGCTAACCTTTTCTTTCTCTGAGAGGTACAGATTCAACAGGCAATGACAGTGGTAATATAAGTGAATCTCCTCTTTCCCCAGACAACTCTTTCACATGGCACCCTGCAGCATGCTGTACATCATGCAATGAGACTGTGACTGCACAGACCCCTTGAGCACGGGGCTGTATTTGCCTCTGCAACAAGCTGCCATCTTCCAAGCATCCTCTGCTGGCTATCAGCTTTTTGTTCATTTTCTCATCTGTTCCCCTTTGTTTTGCATTATACCACCTCTTGTAGTCCCTGAGAAGGTTGCTATGGGCACTCACTTGTTAGTTTCTTAAGGGGATGTTCAAAACAAACACATAAAGGCTGTACATTCCACTTGAGAACATCCTACAATGCATAGTAGAAGAAAGAGTAGGTGAAATCAGCTGGATTTAGAATGGTTTTCATTCTTTTCCTTTTGATTATCTATTTGATTATATAGTTCTCCCCCACCATGTCCCCTGTCAGACAGGACTGCAAGCATCTTTCAGCAGGGACTGTAAAAGCTCCTTTTGTTCTTGTTCCTGCTTTGTTTTTCTACAGGGCCTAGCAAGGCTCTGATCCTGATGAGAATGGCCGATCTACCACAACTTTAAATTCTTCTAATATAACGCTACTTACAGATAATGTAGTTCTAAAGACAGCACAACTTCTGCTCATAATTCCATTTTGATTCCTGTCTGCCATTCCTGAAATCTTTGCTTACCCTAAAGACGCCTGTAGCAGCAATAACAGAAAACCAATAAAGCTGTCCCAACAGATCTAAGTGTGATACAAATACCAGAATTTCCCATTTATATGCAATTTTATGCATGTTCAAAATGGGTAACGTCTACTTTTAAAACCCTTTCCAGTCTTATCAGTGCTTTTGCCTATTACGAAGGGTGGTCTCGATCTATTTTTCTAGAAAATAACATGACATTACACTTATTCCAGGCAAAATACTACAGTACACTTGACTGATCTATGAAAAAAACTATCTGAAACAAATTATGTTAATATTACAGGATTAGCTGGAAAGGAACAAGAACTTCCCCACTCTCATTTCATTATATTGACATTTTCCATATGATTTGCTCATACCTCACTTCTGAAACAAAGACATACCTCATTTGCTGGAAACTTACTGTATAATTAAGTCAATATAAACATTATTAATGTGATGCCAATATTATTTTGACTTCAATTATTTCACAAAAGTCACATATTTCCTTTGTCCATAGATCTATTAATAATGTCATATTTTGACTTGTGGCCAGCACTGTTTCATTCCCAGAATCTAAAAGAGCTCACAATTTTGGACCAGGATCCAAAGAACAAAACCAAGGCTAATTACATTGCTAGTGAAACTGCAACATTAATAATATCCTAACTCTGTATTTTTAATTAAAGGAGACCAGATTAGTTGAGCTTATTTGATATGGAAATTTAGGGGTTGTTTAAATGTTTAAGTACACAATTTAAAGGCTGAATACCCCATGTGGTTGAATAGTTGGCAAAAAAATGAATTTGTTTTATTCCTTTTCCCCATTTTTATATATTCTTTGATCTGGACAAAAGAGAAGCAATTATCACCACTGACAGCTGCTTTTTGTACCACTCAACTGAGAGATCTCTTTGTGACCTGTTGGTTTCATTCCTGTTGGTCTCCCTGTAACAGCTGGAGACACTACTTCCCTCCCACCCACTGTATAGAGGGCATTGCATATACTATCCCAAATAAATAATTTGAAATATGCCATGAATTTTGAGACTTACTGGTGTAAAAACCAAGCAGTTCCTTCAGATGTCCTTTAGACTCCCAGGAAAAAATATATCAGATCAACTTTTGATCCCTCATTTTCTCTTCTTCAGACTACAGACAAAGCAAACTCCATTCCAGCCACTGGAATCATTATCACAGATGTTGTATTTGACTCCTTTCATCTCCACTCTAACACATAGATACTATTTAGAAATTCTGCTGCTGCTTCCTCTTCAGCCACTACTGAGTGCATCTTGTCTTTCCAGCTTCCTTAGCCAAATCTTATTTTAGAACTATTGTATTATCTTCTCTGGTCACCTATATACATATACTTTATATCTCTTCACTTCTTACAAATGGGTGCTCATAAATCCTATTCCCTTGCCCATTGTTTTGATCCTATTATCCCTTGCTGAATCCCTGCAAAAATTTCTGGTCTAATATCACATCAAACTTAAGCTTTTTATTACTGTTTTTAAAACCTACTCTTCTCTCCAAATTATTCTCCCTTCCTAAATTCATCTTGCCTTTTATACTTCATCTATTCTACCAATGTGCTCAAGATTCTAATAATAACAACAACAACAACAAAAAGTGCAGCTTCCCACATAAAGTACCCTAAACATGACCTTTGAGTATCCTATGCTGTTGACGTTTAAGTATTTTTGGAGAATTACTTCTACAATGACATGAACTTCTTTATTAAGCCAGGTAGATGTGTAAACATGCAATGCATGTGCATTTCATTTCACTTCTCCCCTGCTTACTTCTTTATCCTTAGATGACAAATTCCCCTGAGCACGACCCAAAACCTGTATAGCCTTGAAATGGGTGGTAAGTAGGCAGCTTAGTCAAGGACACTGCTGCTGCTAAGAGTGAGCTACAATGTGTCCTATTTGGGGCTATTATAGATGTGGTAAGCTTTCCTCAAAGGAAGAAAACATTTATGTTGTTCAGCATTGTATTCCAAGGACAGCATTCACTGGGAAAAGAGAATATAACTGGTAATGTTTCTAGGTGGTGGCTCCAGCAGCTCAATTTGAGCCTTTTTCTTTACCTTTTCATCACATTCATGAGGGCAGGCACAGAGTTCAACTGATGTTAAGAACAGAAATATTTAGCATATTGAGCCACCTTGCTGACTTAAGAGTTACTGTGGAGTTCAGAGCTGCAAACAGTCCAGATTATACAGCATACTCTTAAATTGTCAGAATTTTAGAAGGATTGATGTGTTTATTGACTTACTGGAGCCTGCAATTTTGGTCAGATTTTCTTTGATCTTGGTACTACTATTAAAATGTTCAGCAAAAGAATTATTTGTTCTCTATATGACTGTACCTCTAATAAAAGTTAACTCCATTACAGCACTATCATGATTATTAATAATGTTATCTTTTCAGTAATAGCGCAATTTAAGCTTCATTTAAAATTATGCCTTAGGAGTTCAAGGGGAGCAGCAAAGCCAATAAGGATCACATTAAGCCTCTTGTTTCAATGTGTGAGAAGCGTCATTTAAATTTTTCAAGCCAAGTCTTGGCATTAGCTTGGGGGAACCTGGCACTGCTCAAAGGAACAGCCTTCTGTCAATGTCAAGAATGATCCTAAAGAGTAAAAACAGTGAACACAGAAGGCTGCACTGAACCTCTAAGTTAGAAACAAACAGTGAGCAAAGATTAACATTTATCTGAGCTTCCCATTTGTTTCCCCCATTGCAGACATATTAATATGTATGCCATGACTTCATGTTGCTATGTACTCTAGCAATGGAACAGAATAGTAACAGGAAAAAAAAAAAGGAAATCCAAGTATATTTTAAATTGAACTCATGTCTCTGTAGAGAAATTAAAGTATCCATTTTTTGGTATAAATCTTGGAAAATCTCAACTGCGTAAGTCACACTCAGGCTGTATGTTAACTATTCAAAAGTTTTTGTCATTTCCATATGAAATATTTCCTCATCTTTTGATTCTGAAGTTTAAGGTACAATTTAGGTGACAGCATTACAGCTTTGACACAAGGAAGAAAGAACATTTAAGATGTCAGTAAATTTTAAACAGGAAGAAATATTTTCTTGTACGTTCATCTATGACATGTTTTTTTGTGAAAAGTACTGAATCAGAGAATAAAGCTCTTCTTTTCTCCAGAGGGCACTGGGAACACAGCGTAACTGTCTGAGCATCCTCACATAGCCTCAGCAATGCTGATTTGAATGACTGCTTCAACTAAGAAAGCAGATGGTCATTTCTCCACAGTCTACTCCCTGCTGGTGCTAGTGCTAAATGATGCAAGTTTTTACTGTAGTGTTGTGGTATGGAAATGCAAATACTAGACTTATTTCCAAACACATCTTGTAAAAGTAACTCTGCTACTTAGGATTTGTTGCTTCTGGCTGTTGCTTAAAAATTAATAGCTACACCACCTTGTGTTTCTGAAGAAGCTAAGACAGGGGGGTTATCTTCCAATTTCTACGAAGGTGCTCCAAAATATCAAATATTTTAAATTATCACCACTGTAAAAAAAAAAAAAGAAAAAGAAAAAAAAAGCATTTGACACTATCATTTATTCCTTTATCCTTTAAATGTGAAAAAATAACTTATAAAGACAAGAAAACGTAATAAACAGTAATGTGATAGTGACAATTTGTACCCCATAGTCATAAAATGGGAGCTCCCAGGCAGAATTCTATGAAACACTAGTTGCTCACAGAGTACTTGCAGCTAATTCTTGGAAGGCTGGCTAGTCATACACTGCTGGCTTTAGTCCGTGTTTCCAGCTGTTACATCACATGAAAGACAACTAAAAATACATTAAATACTTCTCCATACAAGCAAGTTAAAAAGTTTCTGCAGTAATGTTATGCACTGAAAGTAAGAGAGGATTGTGCAAAGTTACGAACAGAAGCAAAAAAAAAAAAAGTTTACAATCTCTGTGCTGAAGTGTGGTCTGCGATATGGCAAGAGAAAACCTTGACTTTCAAGGTTCAATTTCAGTATTTCAGCATGTTTCGGACATTTTAAACCGTATCAGATGTTCAGGGTCTCAGTCCAATAACACACTCAATCACAGACCTAACCGGTATTTTCTGATACAGTTTGGCCTGTGCTTAGTATCTCATAGAAATCAAAACCCTTATGCCAAGGCAATAGCTTACTGACAGTTACAACATGTGTTCAGAAAAAGACAGTAATAGATGCTTCCTATGTATTAAATGGTCTATGTGGAAGTTGAATAGGCTAAAGGTTCTTCCTTATGAGGCTGAAGGGTATAACTTACTGGAAATATGGATGAACAAAGTGTGCAAACACAAATTAATAAAATGCGCAAACTATGAGTTTGAAGTGACCTACAGTGGAGGATAAGAATTTTAATTTATTACAGCTGGTAACATCTAAATGGCAAACAATAAGTTGCCCTGGTTGGGAAAAAGGCATGACAGGGTAGCAGGGGGATGGGATCCCATCGGATGTCCAAAGCAAAGTATTCTAAACGTTTAGAAATGGAAATTAAGTTATCTTCCCAGAACCATTTTGTTAAGCAACTCTTGAAACGTATTCCACATTACCATGACAAATGCATGGCAGAATTAGGATACAGAACAACAACGATTAGGTCCCTGCCAGCCTATAATGGAAATGGAACTGGCAAAGAAATACAACAGAGCATCTCACCAAAGCATGTACTACACACAGCCAATTGATAGCCTGCACGCTGTAATTCAGGCACGTTCAGGAAGCTTTTGCTGTGAGCTGAACACAGTACACAATGCATGTGACACCTTGTCTCTATAAGATATCAAGCCAGAAGCAGGCAAGAAAGTAAGTTAAACTGAAAATAAGGAAACATTATGGACAAGATTATTGCCACTTTGCTTAGTCAATTGCTATCAATATTCTCAAACAGGTCTAAAAAGGCAATAATCCTGATAGGTGTCTTTGCAAACACAGAAACCTGAATGTATCCCATATTCTTTAGTTCCTTAAGTTTTTTGCCTGCCTATTGGAAACAGTAAATTTATATCACATCTGCATAATATTGAAGATTCACTTTATGCTTTCTTCACATCGCTGATTTTTATTTGTACTTTGGTCACAGCGTGACTTCGTGTTTTGGGTTTATTTTGGTAGCCTTATTGTTCCCTCGAATGGGAGGGTCCTACACCTCTAATAAAACAGTACTTCTTACAGAGAATACAGATTGCAAAATGTGTTATGCTATGGGGTACTAGTATCAAGGATGTCTCACCTTAGACCAGTCTCCCATTCTCCAGATGTAGCATTTGGAATAGTCCTCACAGTCCTCTGCTTCTTTAGGTCTTGTGGACAAAACACACTTCTTGCGGGGATTGGTGCACCTCACAGTCCGATGCCGTACTCCCTTACCACACTTCACAGAGCACTGTTAGGAAAAGACATTTTTCAGGTTTCTGCTAAAGGCCAAGTTACCCCATGTTATCTCTTTCTAATGACCTCTGCCAAGCTATCATAAATGTTCAGGACTTCAGTGATTTCCTGAGATCCAGTCCTCAATTGCATAGACGCTCAATTTGTTAAAAACTAATACATGAACAAAAATTCCTTGTGGTGCAGAATGATCATTTTTGTATTTTCAGCTGAAAATATACAATTTGATCAAAAATTCTTTACTTAAGGAAAAACTAAGCTTTAAAAACAGTATATGGATAAGGAAACATTTGAAAAGTTATAACGAAATGAATGCAAAAAGTTGCAGTGAAAATATTATGCAATCTTTGCTTGAAGGATTAAAGGAGATATAATGAAAGAAAATCTAAATAACGTTTGTAAGAACAAGATATTAAACAACTTCCAATAAACTCCACTAGTGACTAGCAGATCTTTTTAAGAAGAAAAAAGTTAAAATGGAAAAACAAATACTCTAAATCTATGCAAGAATCCATACTGAATTTGAAAATTCAAATTCACTGCGTGTACAGCATGTGCAAACTCTTCAAGTAGCACAGAAGGTCTTAATCTATGTTTTTTTTATGCTATTCCCACTTACACTGCCAAAAATTATGCCATTTCCTTCTCAAAACTTTATCTCTGCTTTTGATCGTCAAACTGCTTGCAGATCAAAACTCGCCTTTGCCAAGCTGATTACAACTGCAGGAAGCGGTAATGGCTAGCTTCCAGTATAATGGTGATAGTAGGAATGGCCATGGGAAACACCTTGCTCTTCAAAATATATTCATTGATTCCAGCAGAAACATGCTTGCTAATTTGTCATTTCAAGCAAAACAAACCAACTAAACAATGTGGCTTTCCTTCTCAAGCCTCTGTAAGTGTATACCATTCTTCTCACAACCAACTTTTGTGTTATAAACCTCTGTACCAAACCAGGAACTGTTGCTATTTAATCCTCTTATCTCTACCTTAGCATCTTCTTTTTCTTCTTTGAAAACACTTCCTGTGCCATAGCTCTTTCTCGCTTGGGGATCAAGGGGTGCTGCTGAGCAGAGGAACCCAAACAAGGCTCTGTACCCACATTAAGAAGCTGCTATTCTTATTTTGAGCCTGAAGGGACTCACAGCACAGCTTCTGCTGCAGGAGGCATGTAGAATTGCCATATTCTTCCAATGGAGGCAGAAGCTGCAAAAACATCCTTTCAGCTTGTCCAGACGGCAGTGACAACAACTCCCTTCTTCCTCTACAGTCAATTACTTTAAGAATTACTATAGGTTTTTACAAGAAGAAGAAAACTAAATGGACATACATATTATAATATTGTAAGATGATAATGTTTTTTGAATAGCAACTATATTCTACAGCAATGCTTCAGAATGCAATGGATCCAAAATTATGTTATTTACAAACCCTTTTGCTCACTGTTTGTGCTGTTCTTGGAAAAAGAGGTGAGAAGAGAGAGGAATGGAAGGAAATGTCTTTTTTGCAAGCAGCTCCTCTCATAGCCTTCTCTGAAGTTGAACAGCAGCAACTGTCTGATTAACACCCTTTGGTACCAAAGTACCTCACAGATACTCACACTCTGAACCCAGGTTCTGGTAGCTGATAAGCAACTGCCTTAACTCCATTTACCCCTAGTTACTTGCTACGACAGTCAGGACATACTTGATTGTATGTGCTTGAAAACTGCCCAGAAGAAACTGCTCCAGGACTTTAACTAGGTAAAATGTAGTAGTTCTATATGGCTTGTTCTCCTAGTCCCTGATCCTTTTGCCAAATCATTGCAAGAAGACCCTGAAAATCATTAGGCTGAGCTGTGCCACTTGCTGGTGAAAAAAACTCATTCCCAGAAAATATCAAGGCATAGGTAATCTTTATGGACTATTTATATATATAAATGCAGCACCTCAGACCAGACTCCCGCCTCCCACACAGTCATGCAGTCCTGGCCTTCACAGCGCTGTGCAGAAGCAGGCTTTGGCCCAAGGCAATCCCTCTCCCTTGCTCTGATCAGGGTCCCATTTCTGAGCTGCTGTGTGCATGCTACTTGTCTGTTCTGGGTCCCTTTTCCACATGTCCTTGAACATGGAGTCCATTCAGTCATCATCCATCTACAAAGTAATACAGGCAATACAGTAAGAAGAAATCTAGAAGGAAAAAGTCCCATTAGGTCATCTATTCTCTTGCTTATGAGTAGTTGCTTACCCAGGACATATTTGCAATTTTTTTTTCTTCCTTTTAACTTTACATTTAACCGTGTTAACAGACTAATTACTAATCTAACATAATTTACATGTAAACAATATGTCAATGTTTATATCATTTCATTCCACAGCCCACTTTTTCTGTGTTTTCAGAGTACTCTCTTGTCATTATAATTCCAATTAGAAAAGCTTCAAAATACAATCACACGCATTTTAAATACGAGAGATAACTGATCAACCAGGCTTTTCTTTTCTGTCTGTATGACTACCTATATGTCAAATGCACGCCCTGCACGTAAGGTCCAGCATTTTTTGAAAAGACTCAGTTTAAAGACAGAATCACTCCTGTGTGAAAGGTTTGTTGCTCTGGAGGAAGCACAAAAGTTCAGGCTTCTTCATGTTCTTCAGGATCAGGCCTAACTCAGGTTGCATGGTTTAAATCACAGCAAAAGGGAAGGCTGATGCAGCTTGGCATGGCCCACATACCTGGAAAGTAATCATTTTAGAACATAATTTCCCCCAAATGTTCTGTAGCCCCAGACTATGGCCATATGCCCTTAAAAATCAAAAAGTTCTGACATTAATGCAGTGCAAAATTGTATCCCAGGAGACTAGATTTGCAACAGAGAGTCTTCAGTAAACTGAAGTTTAACAAATCTATTCCAACCTTCTGTCACACATTTATTGTAAGAAAATTAAACATTTAACTGTTTTTTTTTTATTATTAGCAGTCCAGAGACTCAATTTACAAATCACAGCCTGTCAAGATAATGCAATAGAGTTTAAGATACTTCTCCAAGTGCCAGTAACAAACAACTAGTTATGCAAGCCTATGTTTTAGCTACACTTCTGTTGAAAGCTAATGATGGTATCTTTCTACCTGTCGCAGGACAGCTATTAATAACACCTAAAATTTTTCATTTAATACACTGGAAAAAGTACAGAAGATTAAAAATACTTATTTGTCAAGGCCTCAGAAAAAGATCAGACTGTTCCACTTCTATCCATTCAGTGTACAATGTTGTTAATAAAATAAATACTAATCTGGTCAGCTATGCATATAACGAAATATAAATCTGTCCACTGTGTAATGTCTGCGGAAATCCAAATGTCAGTAGTTCAGTCTTGGTTAAAATGTATCTTTAGTTGCATTTTATCTATTTTAGTATTTCATCCTTTCCAACAAAGCTATGTCCACTGCTTCATTTTACATACTTTCTTCAATAATGCTTGCGTTATATTTAGTTTGCATTGTTTTCTTTAAAAATTCCATTTACCTCTCCTCGAGACGACTCCTGTTGATCCATCCCAGTGCTTAGCCCCCAAGATACTCACTGACTACCACTGGCTGCTCTCCTCTCCCTTAAAAGGTGGCAGACACTCTACCCAAGTCTGCACAATAGCTGGGGACTTCCTTAGTCATGATTCTTAGCTGCCACTCAGAAAAAGGATGGCAAATCCTGAAATGGGTCATCATGCCAGCCTGGCCAGCTACTGCCAGGAGCAAGCTGACAGCTTTGCTGCAGGGACACCAAACAGGGTGGGCCCTACAGGTCACATGCTACAGCTGCCTCCTTGGGTGAAACTCAGAGAAAAAAACTCCTTCTGCTTCTTCCACCATTCAACCATCAGAGTCCAGTTCTGTTTCTTGACCACAAACAAAGGGACCAGGGGAGAGGCAGTAGAGGAGAGGCTTTCTATACTTCAGGTTAAATCAATGTAAAAAACTTGATTAACACATTGTTATTTATTTATTTATTTATTTACTTATTTGTGCACCCAGAGTTTTCTGAGTGCTTTTAAAGGAGTGCAACCCTGATTCAAAAAAAATCCTAACAATATATCATTAATTATAAGCATGTGATTAAATCCACCTTTATGCAAACAGAAATTAAATTTCAATTCATAGTATGCATCAGCAAGTGAGAACTCCTATTGAGGAAAGTAATGAGTTGCTTTATTGAATGAGAATTGATTTAGGCATGTGCTTAAGGACTCTCTTTCATTAAAACTCAGGAGAAACAGCAGCCAATGTTTCAGCGTTCCCTATATTTTGCACTATAACCTTTTGTTGGATGTATATTTACTGCATTTACTACTTTCTTTGCCAGAGACAGTCATCTCTTTTTGTAGCTCCTGAGATTTTCACTTCTAGATATAACAGTCTAATTTAACCAAATTACAATTACCTGGTCTGGCATGGCTGCTCATTGCACTTTCGGATCTGTGGTTCAGGTTTTGTTAAATACTTGCACTTCTTGTTGTCCACAAGACTGATATTCTTGTTCATAATCTTTGTGCAAGAGACTGTTGTTTTTCTTTCACCTAGTAAAAAATAAAGCAGGTATGTGGAGAAACCAGGAATATGCAACTTTGTTAATAAAGGAAGGCCAAAGGTATCTTTATCACATACAGCTATTTTATGTTCAGTTTGGCAAAAAGAAGAGTAAAACCTGTAGAAGTTTAAAATCTCAAGTGAAAAACAAAGGTAGCAGTGAGCCCAAGGGAGACATTAAAGGTTGTAGGGAACAATGTGTTTTCTTAATCCAATATTTGCACACCACTGTCAAGTTTTGCTGCTTTATTCCTGCAATGAGTCACAGGCCAAAACCTTAGCCTTACTGGTATAATTGCTTCCTTCTCAACCATCAAGACCCCAGCGTTGAGAATGGCTTGCAGAAAAATTCCACAGAAAGGAGAAGGTATATTTTTGCAACAACAAGTCCTGCCTCTCTGTATTGCTTGAATCTAGTAGTTCTCCCTGGTTTAGCAGTATATTGGCAGATGTGGCAATATAGTGCTCAGCTAAAGCGAATCAGCTTGTGTAGTCTTCGGTAAGGAGCCTGCACTATTCTCCATGAGCCAAAGAGGCCATATAACTGATCAGATCTGTAGGGTAATCATTTAGGAAGCTGGGTACTCTCTGCGGAGACCTAATGGATGTTCTGTCACACAAATCTTGCCTTGATGGATGGGCTGGAGCCTTGTGTCTCTTTAAGCTGAACATGTAAGGAACCAGAATTTAACATAATACTTACCACAAGCAGTAGCTTGTAATCAAACTGGAGCATAATTTTTAGAAAACTAGCAAGCCTTGAATTAAAGATGCCAGTTAGTAGAAAATAACTTCATAACCATTTGTTCCTATGGTTACATTATAACACCCTGTTTTTGTCTGGAAGTTTACCGGCAAACAAGGTGTGTGCAGGAGCAGGGCAGACGTAAGAATTCAGTATTCACTAGTGGTCAGAAATGTGCCTGTGGACTGAGCAGTGAAGCTATAAATATGCATTATGTGTTTGACTGCAACTAACGTTTTACACAGCATTTGTGTACGTGAGAGCACATGCAACTAATCTATCATACACAGCATTTGAAATATTTGACATTTTTTTCGGCATTTACATATACATCTGTATGTTCATATTCTCTCCCACAGAAGAAAAGCTTCTCTGCAACACAGGAGGTCGCAGACCAGTTACATATATAAACACGTACAAAGCGACATGGCTTCATCAATACTTTCATCCTGACATACGTTTTAAACATTTAAGGAAAGCTACTGATAATTGTTATATTCTTTAATCAGATTCATCAAAATGCTGATGTTAAAAATTCAAACACAAATATTTACACAGGGTACAAGCTGCATCATTTTAATTTCATTATTACTTTGTATTAAACCAAAGAACTAAAAGAAGAATTAAAGTTGTTTTGTCTAAAGTAAGAAAAATCTTTCACTTGTGTTTCAGTAAAAACACCTTTTACGGAGCTTTGCATTAATTCAACTATTTTAAACAATAACAAAATGTGATGGCCAGTTACAACAGAAAAAATATGGTAAATAAACATTACAGTAAAACACTTCAATATTTATTTAAGCATTAATGTAGAACAAAATCACCGACATACTGCATTTTAAGACTTTTCCAGATGATAGGTAACTTTAGAAATATCTGAGGCAATAATGAGAGATTGTGGTAGCATTCAAATTACTCTAAAAATATTTCAGGAAATTGTAAAAAGCATGAATATTCCAAGTGAATATGAGCGCACTATAAAGAAACAGAGGATGATACTAGCACCACGTACAAAATGCCTTCAGGGAAGAAGCTTTCTTACCAAACCACAAAAGGCATGTTTATGGAAACTACAGTAATCTGTCGTGACACCAGGACTGTTCACAGAGTCAAAGTAGCTAGAACACTGTGTTCTTTGTGTGCTGTTATGAGAAGGTAAAGTATTTCCAGGCTTTCTTTTTCAATTACAAGGTGCATAGCAATTTTCAGGACTGCTGATCAGAGCAGCCATGGTTATCAATGTTGTAAGCAGGAAAGACAGGTATCAATAATCAATATAGTATTCACAGTATAAGTCTAATTAATTATACAATATATAAACAGACCTCTATAGGTTGCATTCATTAAAAAACCTCTCACATTTTCCACTGTAATTACCTTTTCTAATAACCAGCTTCTAAACAGTTACCAATATTAAAGGATTTTGTTACAGCAATATTGCTCATGTTCCAATATTTGTTTTCATATTTGCATTTTGTTCTTCCAAATTCACATTTTTTATGGTTTATAAACATAAACATAGGAAAAGTATTGCATCAGCATACTAATATCTGCTGTTGCAATATTTGTTCCATATGTTTCTGGATCATTCTCAACTCATGTTACTAACGGTACATATTTGATCTGAGATTGGGGTTCAGCTTTTCTGTAGTTTGAAATGTCTTTTACAGATCATTTATCTTCAACAGTTCCAAATACAGAGTGGAATGCACATGAACTTTCTATTCCTGTTCTAGCTCTTGCACTTGTATTTCTTCTTGGAAACTGGGTCCTAGATTTACTTTTTTTAATCAAGATTTGGTTCCTTCACTATCATTTTTTTCTACCTACTTTATTTAGTTTGAATTTTTACCTAGAGTTACCAGTATTCTTGTAATATAATCAGGAAGAACATGACAGAAATATGTCCACCATTCTATGGAATCAAACAAGCTGCAACGAGGTTATTACTATTAAATATACTACACCGATCATCAGTCTGAAATATTAATACACCATGTGTTTTAGTCGATACATATATACATATATACATTATAAGTATATATATGTATATTGTATACACATATGCATTTTGTGTGTGTGTGTGTGTGCTTTTTTTTTTTATTTTACCTCCTCCACATACAGCATCACAGTCCTCCCAGCCAGAATGAGTCCACATGAAAAGAGGCTCTGGTACTTTAGAGCTCTGATTCTCAGGAGGAGGATCCAGTGGAATTGTGTACTCATAATGTAGACCGTAGCTCTGGTCATGGAAAAGCAGCACCTGTAAGTTACAGAGAAGGAAAACCTTCCTATGTGCATAGGCACTGTGGAAGACAAACCTGGACCTGTGAAGAGATAATCCTGAAAAGTATGATAGAATGACTTAATGCTCTGTACCCTTTACAACCTTCTGACAGATTTTGTAGAAGATAGTAATTAAAAAACTCAACGCAAAACAATGGGAAAAATGATTTTACTTAACATAAAGGTCAAAAAGCTCTCCACGTAAAATCATAAAAAAAAAAAAAATCACCAGAAATCTGGGGAATGATATATCCTGTGTTTTCAGTGCTCTTAAAAACAGGAGGTCTTTCCTAGATACATTAGATTTCAAACTATTTTAGATATACAAGACAATTTCTTGCACTTAAGGGATTTTGAATTGTGAAGTACTTCTGCATCATTTCTTCATCTTTCTTTCTGGTTTTGTCACTTTGGCTTCCAAATTTTCCTCCCCTACACTGAAATGCATCAAATCTCTGCCTTTCAATGGAGAATTTGGTGATTACAATCCTGAAATGGCAATGCTGTGCTATAGAGTCAGTCAGTGTGGCAAGAAGGTAGAAAACATCCAATATACTAATTTTAATCTCTCTGCTCAAGTTGCACATCAGCTCTGTATGAAATTTGTAGGAATGCCGAGACATCCTGTCTCAACAACATAAAGATTATTATTGGATTTAAAAGCACTTTTTAGAAGTGGGCTGGCAGATCAGCACGTATATCTTGCATAGATCTCATTATCTTTAGAAGCCTGGAAAAAATATCAAGCTATATGATAGGAATCATACACAAACAAAACACTCAAACAAACAAAACCAATCCATATCGTCATACCAGTAAATGTAAAGGTGATGTTGTGGGACCTTTGGCAGATATCTTCTCCCAGAGACCTCTTCGAACATAATGCACAGTGGTCCCAGCAATATTGAATGTTCCTGAATGCTCTATCTTCCAGTCACTATTGATTGACTGTTTACCAGCATCTCGAAGAGCTGAAAAGTATGTGAAAAAAAGACCAATATAAAAAATGCTTGGTCAGTAGTGATTCTGGCCTCCTTTCACTTCCTGTTTGGATAATTTAACAGGCAGGTGAAATCACATAACTCTGCAAAGATATTTATGGATGCTACTATACATGAACTTCAATTGGAACATGTTTCAGAAACACTTTTTGGAAGAAATGCTTGGCAAAATCGCGTGTGCTAAGCATTACTTGAAGTTAAAATCGATGTTTTAATACCTAGTGAGACTGAGAGGCTCCAGCATAATTCACTAAATTAATTTAAGTCAAAGGCAACGATTCTCTGTTCCTAGGGCAGTCATTTGTATCACCCACACAAGACATGGGAAATAGAATTTTCACAAGACGCTCTTCAGGATTTGTGGAATTACATTAAAACTTCAAAAAATTCTGGTTCAAGAATTCTTCCCCCCTAACCACTACATTTGCCTTTTTCTCCGCCTCAAAAAGTGACAATACTACTGTCATCCTACCTTAAGCACTTGTTTTATACAAACGATCACCACCTAAATTGATGGTTCTAACAAACAGAAAAAGCTTGTTCAGAAAAAGCTGAATCATTCTCTTTTTGGCCTAATTAACATTCAAAAGCATCATCAAGTGAGGAAAGATATTCAGACATTGAAAACACAGTATTTTACATTATTTTGCTACAGTAAACTCTGAATAGACCCTTCTGTGAAGAACCTTCAGTTTTATTTTCTTTTATTTTATTTTATTCATAATCAGGTCTGCAATAATCATGTGAAGTAAAATACGTTTGAAGTCACCTTCTGGACAAGAAGTTCTACACATTCCTCTTCATTTAAATTGCATGTTTGGCATCAGACTGTTTTAAGAGATCCGCAACAGTTCAAGCCTTGTCCAAAATTTCTTATTTAAAGTTGTAAGTTAATGTGAGTCATTCCTGTAATCATCTTCTCTCCTATTCATATTTATACTGTTATGTTTTGTTTCTACGGGAAACAATGGCAATAGGTCTATGGACTGGCAGGAATACAATTGCATAAGACACCACTGATGTGTACCACTACAGCACTGTGTAATAAATGTTAAGACTATAAACTCCATTAACACTGCAGAACAGCCTTGTGCTAAAAATAACCATTGATTTTACAAGATTTAAAAATTGTTATTTCAGGTTTAAACATTCTGTTATTAATGGTAATTAAGTTCTATTTAATGTTAAAACTATAGGGGCCAATCCTCTTCCTCGTGGAGAAATGAAACAAATGTACTCAAAAGTTCCAAGGTCCAGTCGGGTCATGGTGCTCAGATGGAGCAGCATCTTCTCCCTGGAGACCAACGGACCTTGCATCATCTTCCCTGTCTTTAAAAGGAATGTTATGTGCCACAGCATACAGACACGTGTAGGCGACCAGAATCGCAGCCCCAGAATACAGAAATACATCAGCTCTTGCATTTTCTGCTCTCAGGTTTCTCACCTGAGCCCCTGGGGTTAGAAGAAGGAAGAATGGGTGTTCCAATGCCTAAAATTTAGGCTTGGATTCAGGCAGTCTAGCTCCTGCTCCTGACTCTGTCACACCCCATATTTTAACCAAGGTCACTGAGTTTTATTCCACACAACACGTGTACTGCCTACTCTGATTAGCTTTTGATAAAGGAGGATTTCCTGTACAGAGTAGTGTAACAGAGGGAAAAGTCAGCACACAAATGTGTCTTCTCTCGGGCTATAAAACAAATTGAGCAATACATCCACAACTAAAAGACAAACAAACAAACAAACAAAAACCTCTGATGAGTTTCCTACCAGGAAAAGAGGCATTTGTACCAAAACAAAAGGGAAGTAGACATCTTTGTGAGCTGTGAATTTGGTCTTTTGTTCTGTGCAAAGTTTAGAAATACCCTCCAGGAAAGTAACAAAACAACATCATTTTGGCTGAACCCTACGTTGTCAAGAAAGTTGGCAAATATAAAAAATATTTGAAATTTATTTCTAAATGAGAATACTTTCACTGATATCTTTTGCCAGGGAATTCACTGTTTCACTTTCATTAAGGCTACCATGTGATCCCTTCACATCATCTTCAGAATATTAATACTCAAGATTTGAGTAACTTTTCAAAATTTCAACTTATCATTTTATGAAGCACAAAATTCCATCTTGATCTTATATATGGTGTCACTAAAATTAGTTACATACAATTTGGCATAATGTCTTACTGTTTCTGTTTAAACTATCTAAATTATTTTAACTTTATATTACAGTATTTCTTTCCAACTTATTATTGAACAAGAAGATACTTAAAGATGCTGAAAGTAACTATGCTTTCACTTTGTAGTACCATACAGGACGCATTACTGTTCAAAAGATTATATGTCTTATTATAAGAAGAAACTTTTATTGGACATCGCCTTTTTTTCTACCAGGTCACATTTTAAGGTTGATAATTCCTTGCTGCTTTCTCCAAAGTAACTGAAGATGAGACTTGATACTATCTTCTGCAGCAAACTTTCCATTAGTTGCTGTTTCTTCAGTCTTTTCAGAATCAAATCACTGTTTTGATATTAAGGAAACTAAATAAGAGAAGAAAAAGCATACAGAAATGCTATCAAGTGAGTATGCAGCAGAATGTAAAATGTCAACAAAGCAGTATCTTCTTCTTAAATTAAAAAAAAAACATGTTTAAGATACATTCCAGCAATTAAACATTCATTTTAAAACTAATCAGGGCTATAATTAGGGCACTTAACAGTTACTACTAATAAACCCAGATTAGAGTGGAACAATCTAATACAGAAAAACTCTGTATACAAATTTTACGGTTCTTGCTGAATTGCTTTGCACACACATTTTTTTGTTGTGTGTAGAATACTGTATTACTACTATTCACTTATAAGATTGCTATACATGATCAATGTTTACTAACTGGGAAGTGGTGTTTTTTTCTGGAACAACAAATCTGATTGTAAACATCTTTCTTACATTCACATGTGAATAACACCAAAGAAAAAGCAGAACAAGCTCACAGGTGCTATTCTGCTTTACAAGCACTAACCATCAAATTATAGGCCACATCCAGAGGTCTATATTTGCTAGAAGCAGTTGATAACTTTTCAGCATCACCTCAACTAATCAACCTCAACTGGTCATTAGTATCCAGGAAATCACTGTGGTAAGGCCATTACTGCTATTATAATGAGAAGCTGAGAAAAGGAAAAGCAACATGCATATTTTGATACGATGGGACAACAAATGTAATTCATATAAAAAAAGAGACTGTGTGTATTTTCTCACAATAACTCTTGAAAATAGAAAGGAATAATCAGTCTGGCCTGCTTAACTGCTGTAATTAGTAGCAACCATTCCATGCTAAACAGGCACAAATTTACAAGTACATCACCTAAAGGCATATATGTAATCTAATGAAAATTAAGAACTTTTAAGACTATGCTTAAAAATGAGTGCTAGTCTATGCTTAAAATTAGTAAGTGCTACTTTTGTTTCCTGTGCTGCAATGTTCACACATAAAACGAACATATATCCAAAACTCATTTTATCCTAGAAACTGATTCCTGATTTATCTGCCTATGTTCTTAGTAACATGTTTCCATTCATAGCTTTGCTGAGTTATTTGCACTCTATCACTTTTACTTCACAGAACTACAACACAAATTTTCTTGGTATTAGATACAATTGCATGGGAATACCTAATCAAGGGTGTACGTACTATGTCTGTTGCATAATTCTACATACACAAAGAATATTTTTTCTCAAAAGAAATCTGAGCTAGGTTAAAACATGTACATGCAAAAATACAATACTAGAATTTATTTGTACAGATAACTTATTATCATGTATGTGCTGAGCACAAAGAAAACTTAGAGAGTATGTTTCCATGTTGGTATCAATCTTCTCTCTCATTTTGGGTCAGACTTTAAGGCAGTTCTTATCACTGTGGTGCACAAAACTTTGAATTTCAGTTTTATCGAGGGAAGAGCTGATTCATATCACTTTTCATTTTCTCTTCTCCTGCATTGGCAATGTGATACCTCTATAAAAATTTTAATCAGACTTAAGCACAATTTGAACAAAATAAACTTCTGCTTGCTAATTCTGGATGTTTTCTGAAATGGCTTGCTCAGCTGTTGAAAGTTGCATGGCGCTGTACACACACAGAAAATGATGCTTGGGAACCTAAATTCAAACCGACTTTTAATCCCCCACTACTTCAGTGAACAAGAAAAGTAAGGGGCAATAAAAAGACTTTGTTAACACAGTAACACAGAACAACAACAACAAAAAATGTGCACAATCTTATACAGAAAATAATTCAAATTGACTTTCATGAACTTGTGTGCTTAGTTTATATTGCTATAAACTACAGCTTGCCAAAAGCTTTGCTGATAACTTACAAAGATCACAAATGTTAAAGAATGGATATTTGTTTCATTTTGATGTAAAATGATTTCAAAATGTGTTACTTATTAACCATTGTCCATGGCCGCCTATATATGAAAGGAAAACATGGATAGTCTCAGAAGAGTCTAGTCTCTGCTATGGGACCAGGTCCTCAACTGGCTTCCAAGGTATTTTAAAACTATTAGCATTGACAGAAAGGAGGGATTCAAAACTTTGTATTAATTCTCAGATCCCATCTGCTTTCCCACACTCTCCCTGTGTCGTCCATGTGTCATGCCCCCCCTCCCCCCCAGTATGTTACAACACGCTTTTTTTAACTAGGAAACATATTTCATATAGAAAATTGGACAAGAATATTGCACACCTATGAACTTGACACCTATAACAGAATTGGAAATTACAATGTAATGCAGTGTTAAATTGCAGGTGTCCAAAGGGTCTGCATCCCTGAAGCAGCTTGATCATATACGTCAAAATAATTATTGAGCTCGCAGAACGGTTGAGATTGGAAGGGACCTCTGGAGGTTATCTGGTCCAATCCACCTGCTCAAGCACAGCCATCTAGAGCTAATCCACTTCTGTATTTTAGTTAAAAACAAATAATTTCTCTCATTTTGAATTAGCACTGAAAAAATTCAGTTTTTAGATCATAAATCATCTGTATAGTTATATACCATTAACTAATCTTATTAATTCATTATAGGGCTAGACTTGACATGCATTATACAAGTGTCACATGAATGAGCACTCTAATCTCATAACCTGGTATATCTCTTATAAATAAGCATTTTAAACTTCCTTTTTGTATCCTACTTTAAGAACTTAAAAAAAAAAAATTAGCACCTGCAAAATGCAAAGGAAAATGTAGCAGTAGACAAGGCATAATCTTAGACCACAGGAATCTAGATAATGCTTGAAACAGCATTTTTATAGCTGTTCTTATGATAAAATTTTTTAAGTAACTGACAACGAACCAAGACTCATGCCAACACTGACAAGGTTAAGCTGACAAGGTTATTGCTGCAAGTTCATTCCTTAAAATTAAATCTCAAAATTCTTTCTTAAAGATCTCTATTCCAAAATCAATAAGTATATGGTTTAGGAAATGTTCTCAAATTAAATAAACACTTTTTTCCCCCTTTTTACTACTACAAATAATTTCTATTCCTGAATACTCTACTGAGGAGAAAGAAGAATCACAATCTCGTATGTATTTTCTCACACAACTTAATGTAGGGAGGAATACCTAACGTTTGGCTTTATCACAATAAAAAAAGATTATGTAATTCTTTCAAATCTGTGAAGAAGCCCTCACTGGAAGAGGATCTGTGGGTCATCACTGCTCCTACCTCCCCAGAGGGGAGAAGAGACAGGACACACCTTGACAGCTTCATCAATTCAGTAAAGGCAGTTGCAAGTTATACCTTATCTTTTCTCCTAGGATGCCAGAGCTCCTGTTACTGTGGTGTATATTGATATACCTCAGACAAAGAGGATATCTGAGGTGTTCAAAAAGAACTTCTCTGAAGATTTGTTTCCACAGCACAGTCACCGAAAGATGCTATGGATGTGGACTGTGGTTTTACTAATCAATTTAGCATCATCATGGCAGCTTCCAGATCACAATGACACTATTTTCTGATCACCACATAAATCCAGATAATGGCATTTCACTTTGATTGCCTCTGTATTTCACCTGTGCTCTACCGCAGGGATCAAATTTTCTAATAGTTTAAACTAGGTTCTACTTTGTAAGCCACAGCTGTCTGTGTACATTGAGTTACAGTATGTTTACAGCTCTATCTTTAACTGTACATTTATTAATTACATAATGAGCTATATTATTCTAAAAACTTAATCCTAAAATGTGTATAAGAAAATTAGCAAGACTGTTAGCAAGACACTGTTGGCCTGTATTGACTCATTTCAAGTTCAAAAACCCAGACAGCAAAGTACTATGCAACATAAAATTAACATACAGAACAGTAAGATAGAAACAAATCAGAAACAGAGAATTTAATTTGCATTATATTTTACATTTTTAATCAGCTTTCTGAAAAAATATCATTTTTCTAAAAATTCCAAGATGAAACATTTATCCCGTCTTCCACAAACTTGCAATATGTAAGAGATTTACAA
The DNA here is from genome assembly GCA_013399475.1 of Chauna torquata. Classification (NCBI taxonomy): domain Eukaryota; kingdom Metazoa; phylum Chordata; class Aves; order Anseriformes; family Anhimidae; genus Chauna; species Chauna torquata. The sequence goes on from VXAL01011852.1 coordinate 85,999, forward strand.
ATCAAAAATGTTACTATTCAAATGGTTACTCCTATTCTTTATGCTTTCAGAATAAATCTGCTAAAATTGAAGAAAATTTAAATACCTTCTGCTAGTAAAAATAAGAAAAAATTGTAACAACCTAGGTTTTAACTCAAAATCAGAGATCTATTCCTACTTCCCCATAAAGCCTTAAAAAATGAAATGCTGGCTGATAATCATTCAGACAGACATTATCTACATTAAGAAAGGTAAAATTTGAGTGACAATCAATTAAGAGCTGATTATGTGCTAATTAGCACCTTTCAAAAATAAGCAGCACATCTGATATGATTTCACGGGCATAAAAATCATTACAATTCTTTTTGCCTGTTACAAGGTAAAGAAAGAAAGTTTGCTACTTATGGAAAAGGAATTAATTTCCCTAAATACAACTCCAGCATCTATTTATTCTTACACTATTTAGAAAATAAAAACTAAACAGTACTTCAGTTGTCTGCATATGATAACACTGTAGATATAGAGGAAAAAACTGGGAAAATTAAGCAAATGTATCAATGAAACTACAGTCATTGATTTGACATTCTTATACTCCCATCTCCATGCTCCATTGGTGCACAATGACATAATCCAGAACTCTAAATCTCCTGCGATATGTTAACAGGGTAGGCACAGCCCTCATGATAAACCAACAGTCACCATTGATAACCTAAGCTGTCATAATTAAGACTCATCATTTTTGACATTCTCTCAGTTAAAGTACTGGGAATGCCCAGGTAAAAAGTTTCTTAAAATGTACATATTACTTACAACCAGAACCAAGAACACTGGTCAAACCGGGGAATTTTTCATTTTATTGTCCTATTTCTCATACTAAGTTTCTCTCAATTTAAACTACAAGCAGTTCACTGAACAGGACCAGTTATGATATTTCATTTAAACCCTGTAACAATAATTACAAACTATACTCTCCTAGATTACAGCTTTACAAGAAAGAGAAAGAGAAAAACATTTTTCTATGAAAAACAACTTCACAGAAATGTAAAAACAAAACAAAACAAAAAAATCGTTGTGATTAAAGTTGTCTATGAAAACGTTTAGATGATTTGAAATCATCCAAAGAAATATTTTTCTGCATTCTTAGTCTCTTAGTCTAATTTTAGAACTTTCATTTTGTTGGTGATTTGCTGTGTATTGGTCAGTGTGCGTTACTTTGTTGGCTGAGCAGAAAGTATTCCATGTTTCAGCATAAAACTTTTGCTTTCACTAGTTTCAATGTTAAGTGTTTCCACCAGCATCATTAGTGTTTTCCACATGAAACACTGAAAACCTTGAAACAAAATATGGAGATTTTATTAGCATAAAATCATCTAAATTAATTCTTTGAAAATTTCTGTAAACAAAACGAGATGAGGTGAAAGTTCAAAATAAAAAAAAAGTGCAACAGCCATTCTTTTATTATGTCTTTTCTACAAAATTTCTTTAAAGGTGCTGTTCAATGATTTCTTTTTCTACTCACAGTTTTGTTTAATTACACAAGCATGTTGAACTAGTGCTCCTTGGTGCTGATCCAAACAGGACATGAACACTAAGCCATGATATTTACCTAAATAACTGTGAGCTGGTTTTTCTTCCACAACTTTGATTCTCCTTGCTCCTGCAGGTATCACCAAAGCTTCCACATAGCCTAGACATGGGACCAAATATCCAGAGTTAAATACAAAGGTATGGAAAAATACATCTTGTATGTTTTTTCCTTCTGTTTCTTCTCTCCTATTTTGTTTTTTAAATGTAACAAATTATAATTTATATAATAATCATTTCAGGGTCTTTGAAAAACATTGCAGTCATTAACAAACAATGAAATTGTGCATCATGCGTGCACATATATATAGCACATATGTATACCGTGATATAAAATTAAGAGTGTAGCAAAACAAAACATAACCAGAATTAGTGAGGCTGGAGCAGACCAGGGCTGGGACAAATGAATTTGTCCCCAGCCAAGTAGTACAGTGTCATTACCACCACCAGGCGACCATAAAAGAATTCCAATTTCACTCAGCATGTCGAGAAAAATAATACGGCAACAAAAAAACAAACACCATCCCACAGTTCTTTTTTTTTTTTTTTNTTTTTTTTTTTTTTTTTTTGGCAAATATTTTGTGCTCCAGGTTTCTTGCTGGAGCATTCAACCCCTGTTATGAATGACTTTGAGGTATATTTATTTGTATTACATTAAAATTCATTCCTTACAGTGGGGGATTAAGACATGCTGTTGAGCCATTTGCTTTAAGTAAAAAGGAGTGAAAAGGCAATGCAGGTGGAAAGCACTGTGCAACCAGGAATGTCATATATAAATAAAATCATACTATAGATTATCTAGGTGAACTTCAAAAAGTGGATAGTAAAACAAATTTTTATCCTGTGTAGCTATGCAATGTTTTATAAGCAAATACTGAGCACTCACAACATCTTTTCAATAATCCTGAAACATGAAAATTAGATAGCTGCAAAGCAGCATTATTTATCTTTGATTTCCTTAAGAGCTAATAACACTTTCTACTTATTGCTGATATTCCAGCTTCTTGAGAAGGAAAACAACACAGTTGTGTTTAGATGACAATACTATAATAACGTGGATTGACACAGAATCCTGAAAAATCTTGACAAGTGTTCAGATATTCACATTAGCTATAAAAGAGAGCTGACACATTGTCATTTCCATTAGCAGTCACTTTCTCCGCAGTTTTTGATCTTGTAGTCCTCTAGACCTACCCATGGTTTGGGAACCCTGTTCTACATTACCTTCAGCTTAACACAGGGCCAGATATAAATGTCTGAAGATTATGCCTAACTTTTTCTTTTTTTTTCAGTACTAAATGCATTGAAGTCCTTGATTGTTGAAAGATATACTATCTGCTTCTAATTACAGTGTTTTATGATGTGATTTACTTACTGTCTTGAAATTCTGCACATTTTCTACACAAGAAGTTGAAAGTGTAATGGCAAACAAGTGCTGAAAACAGTTCACCAAACACTGTTTCAAAGGAAAGACCTTTCTCGGAGATAATGTATACATGGTGCACAATGAACTTTATTAGGATTTCAATCCTCTACTCTGTAAACACTATTGTGCTGCAGCCAGTCAATTCATCTCATTCAAAGAACAGATCATAGGACTGTTTGGAAATCTAATAATCACTCTGCATCAGAAAATCTATTTATTTTTTACAATATATTGCTATTAGCATAAAACAATGAAAAGATATAAGACTTCTCCATACATTTGACTTTATATTCTCCCATTGCTTGGTTTAATGACATGACACTAAATTTATCTAAATAATGTAAGAATTTACTGTTTATTTACTTACTAAACACAAAAAAAATATTTTACACATTTTTAGCAGTCAGGTTTTTCTATGAAATAATGTGTGTCTTAGTGGAAGATAAATCATATAATTCCTTAATTTAGTGTATAATTAAAACAATGTAATTTTGCAGCAATTTAATAATAATAATTTGCTCTTATCTTAAACATTTAACATGTGATCAGGGTGGGATTAGTTATAAGAATCTCTTTTGTAGATCTGAAGTTGTGAGAAACTGCATCACTTTAAAAAGCAGAGCTCCTGTTGCTCAAAGCAATCAAAGAAGTCATTGCTTTTCTGAGTATTCAAAACAGATAGGCCTACCTGCTCCTCTGGTATGGTTAAAATCACCTTTAATAACCTTGCAAGACTTTCCATTACCATTGCATACACCGCAATGATCTTCACGAGCCAGAGATCCTAATATACCATCACAGCCAAATTTCTGTGGGAAAAGAAAACAAAGCTTTTGAGACACAGGCCATGTTTTTCATAAGGCTGCATTTATGAGTGGGCATCTCACCCTTTTTCAAGATAACCTAACCATTGTGATCCAGCTTTGATGTTAGGCCTCGTCAGAAGGAGGGCTGCACTATTTAATGTCCAGAGATTCCTTCTGTGCTGCCTTTTCCTGTGATTTCATTTAAATTGTTGCATTCACTCTTCCTATATGGCTGGCCAACTCTACCAGCTGCTCTCTAAGAGGAAGACAAGTGTGTTCCCACCTCTCCCTGAGTCCCCTGCCACTGATGGGCCGCTGTGCAAAGCACTCAGTAGGCTCCTCCTGCCCACTGACTGCAGCTTGTGTGGCTCTAATGCTTTTGATTCAAAATACAGCAGATTATTTGCCACTCTCACAATGGTAAAGTGCCATCTGAGGTCAAGCTAATGTCTTACTCCGAATAGCATATGAACACATCTGGAACATGTAAATATAAAATTTATTTGTGCTTTATGGAAAAGTATTTGGTTTGAAACAAACAGCGTTTACTCAAGCACTCTCACATTACTATGCTAGAAGTATTTCTATCAATAAATATCACAGCTAGCCTGACAATAGAAATAGAGTTAATACTATGTTGGCCTGACATGAAACAAAAACTTTTTAAAGACTAGAGAAGTCATCACAGGGTAATCTTGTGCACTGTATAAGCACACCTGATAAAACCAATAAAACTTCAGCACTGTTTGATAAATGATGAAGATAAAAGTTAGGCTAAAAAGGAAATAAAGAATTCCCATAAGAGCAGAAACTATAGTCTATTACATATCAGTTCATTTCCAAGCAAATGAAGATTGTTACTTCACTTTATGCACACAGTTTTTATTAGAGTGATTCTACCTAAAAAAAAAAAAAAAACAAAAAAAAAACCACCATAAAGTTTAAAATATGGTTTATGGCATAAGCACTCAAAGAGCTATATATCTAAAATGGTATATCTGCAAGATTTAAATATCTAACTCTACAGCTGTAGACCAAAAGTCCTTCCTCATTTGTTGTTTGAACAGACAAGCTAAAATGTGGAAACTCTTAAAAGTTACCTATTCAAAGTCGACTAGCACATCTCTCTCTGCTCTTTTATATGCCAAGAAGCCAGTTCAGCCTTCGGTGGGTTTGGTTTAGGGCTTTTTTTGGTCTTTATTAGCCAGACAGATGTGAAAAGTGAATAATGAAACAAAAGACATTTTCTTCAAGAAAAATGGGCTATATATCATTTTCATGATTAATCCTCCAATTATTACCTGGTGAGGAAAAACCCCAATTCAACAAAGTATTCAACAAGTGTATACTTCTCGCTTGCACTCAGTCACTTGAGAAAGATTTATTATACATACACATATGTATTTGTACGCATATGTACATGCATGCAGGCATCTATAAATTACTTTGTTTAAGAAATTACAGTAGCTAGCAATATTGTTTCTGTGTTAAAGGTTAGTTTTTCTACTGAATTCAATGTATGCATTGGGAAGTGGACCAAGGAAATAAACAGCCCTGTGGGATTTTTATATGGAAGAGTTTCCACATGAGGCACTATAAAAGTGTCAAAAGAACTTCTATGAACCAAACAAATTCTCAGGACCATGAATAGCAGAAGCACTCTGCTTTAATTATCTGTAATTCAGCTTCTTTGGTTTATTCAGATGTAGAATTTCATACCGTTGACAGAACTAAGCACACATATGCATACCCCATAGCAAAATTTCCCAGCCTGTTGAAAGCTGAGACTTCCTCAGCTTTGGAAGATGAAATCAGTTATACTCATTCTGCAATCTGCTGCAGTTTCTTGTCATCAGCCATATCAGAGATACGCATTCCCAAAGCTAAACCTTCAGTTGCTTCTGCAGTGAGTGAAAAGACTTTAAAATATTTTAGTATGATACATAAAGAGACATTCAGTCTTTGTCACACATATTGCAACATTCCATGAGAGAAATAGCACATATATATAACAAATGTATACGCCTAGATAAATGTGCATATGCACCCAGTTTCTAAAGAAGTAACTCATACCTGGCATCTACCATCTGCACAGATATCTAACCCATGCAGACCACAAGAAGTCCCATCCATCACCTTTTCTGTCAGAAGAACGGGTTGATCTTTTCCAGCCGGTGAACAGAATAAGGCACATGGCTTTTCTTTAGTAGCAGTTGATGGAAAAAAAAGAGTTCATAAAAAGTCAGTTAACTACAAAATTATTATCAACAGTATCTTAAAAACTAACATATGCTTATCTCTGTGGTATGAATCTATGTTATCAGAAGAAGTTATCTTAGATACAGTGAAAAAAAAAACCGATTTTGATCCTTTTTTCATCTGTATGAAGAACTCAAGTTCTTTTTCCTGCTAGAACATACTTGTGCTATAAACTTGGCCTACATTGTACTCATGTCATGTTCATTGTTACAATTAAGAATATGCACATTACAGCTGTCGGAATATTTTGGTTGTAATCTATACTTTCATTCTACTATACTTCTGGCAGATCATAAATACTGGTTAAAAAAGAAACTTAACACTTTCCAGATTTTCTAACTATGCAGGTCAAAGAGAAAAAAATTAAGTAACTGAAACACCCTGGGAAGAAAACTATATGGATTTACAAAGTCCACATTAAAAAACAAAACAAAACAAAACAAAAACAACAAAATACTGAGCACATTCTGTGTAACACCTTTAACAAGGTCAGGCAATTTTCTACTACATTTCTACATCATTCTGCAAATCATTTTCTCATTTTGAAGAGAATAAAAAAGTAATCACATCCTATGTATCCATGTATTCCTCAGGGTCATCATTTATAAATAATGAAGTTTGCTCCACCACTGCCAAAGTAATAACAAATAAAATAAAATAAGTCTCCTGTCAGTGGTCAACTGAGTACAAAATTATATGACTGTTTTATATCTTTAATCACAAGAGTACTAACTCAGAACTTCTTCCCAAATCTTTTGCAGATTTTTGAAAGGATAATGTCAATCCTAAACTTGAAACTGATTTCACTTGGACACAATCTACACCACTCTGACTTCATGCTGACTTTTAGATTCCTGGAGTGCATTTTTATTAGTAAATTAAACAGTTCCAGGAAACATTCAAGGGCACTGGAACTCTACTGGCTATACAGTTAAACTGCAAAACTCTCTATGGCACATTTTTTGCCTGTGCCAACTAGCACTAGCTGGGTCTAGACTGGAAATTGCCACTTGCAAAGGACTATTTCCAAAAAGCAGCTTGGACGTCACCATCCTTTTCAGAGAGCCAGAGAGTTGAAAAATGTGGACACAGGCCTTCTCTACCAGCTCACTTACACCTCAGAGAATGGTCTGGGCACATTTAATATACTAAAATTGACACAGACTCTGGGTACCTCCAGGGGACAGGTACAAACAGATGTGATCTCTTTTGCCAACAAGTGAAGCCAGTCAGACACAACCCATTTCCAGTTCAGAAGCATGAGTCTCTGCCTGAGTTTGTGCATGCTGCATTGCTGTTATACTGCTTAAACAGTAATTTGAAAGTCACCTGGTACCCTTAAGAACTGTATGTATCAGCATTTTTCAACGGAAGACCTTACCAAGATTTTGGTAAAAATTTTTTTAAGGACACTGAACTCAAAGAGACAAAAAATCATAAAATCGTAGAATGGTTTGGGTTGGAAGGGATCTTAAAGATCACCTAGTACCAACCCCCCTGCCTTGGACAGGGGCACACTCCCCCAGACCAGGTTGCTGAAAGACCCATCCAAGCTGGCCTTGAACACTTGCAGGGATGGGGCATCCACAACTTCTCTGGGCAACCTGTTCCAGTGCCTCACCACCCTCACAGTAAAGAATTTCTTACATACATCTAATCTAAATCTACCTTTTTTTTAGTTTAAAGCCATTACCCCTTGTCCAATCACTACATTCCCCAGTAAAGAGTCCCTCCCCATCTTTCTTGTAGGCCCCATTACAGTACTGGAAAGCCACAGTAATGTCTCCCTGGAGCCTTCTCTTATCCAGGCTGAACAACCTTCTCTCAGCCTGTCTTCACAGGAGAGGTGCTTCAGCCCTCTGAACGTCCTCGTGACCCTCCTCTGGACTCGCTCCAACAGGTCCACATCCTTCTTATGTTGGGGCCCCAGAGCTGAACACAGTACTCCAGGTGGGGTCTCACAAGAGCAGAGTAGAAGAGGCCAATCACCTCATTTCTTTTCATGCAGCCCAGGATGTGGACGGCTTTCTGGGTTGCAAGCACACATTGCCGGCTTAGGTTGAGTTTCTCATCAACCAACAGCTGCAAGCCCTTCGCCTCAGGGCTGCTCTCAATCCACCCTCTGTCCCGCCTGTATCTGTTCTTGCGATTGCCCCAACCGAGGTGCAGGACGTTGCACTTGGTCTTGTTGAACTTCATGAGGTTTGCATGGGCCCACCTCTCAAGCCTGCCAAGGTCCCTCTGGATGGCATCCCTTCCCTCCAGTGTCTCGACTGCATCACATAGTTTGCTGTTGTCAGCAAACTTGTTGAGGGTGCACTCAATCCCACTGTCCATATCACTGACAAAGATGTTAAACAGTGCCAGTCCCAACACTGACCCCTGAGGAATGCCGCTCATCACCGGTCTCCACCTGGACATTGAGCCATTGACCACAACACTTTGAGTGCAACCATCCAGCCAACTCCTTATCCACCCAGTGGTCCATCCATCAAATCCATGTCTCTCCAATTTAGCGACAAGGATGTCATGCGAGTTATGTTTCCCTTTTTCTAGTCAGTGGGAACTTCACTGGACTGCCATGACTTCTCAAATATAATCGGTAATGGCTTAGCAACTTCATCTGCCAGTACCCTCAGAACCCTCAGACGCATCTTATCCATCAATCAACAATGCAAGACAACTTCAACAGACTATAGGTGACCTCACTCAAACACAGCAACTACTTTGGACATGGTGTGCAAATAGGGTCTAGAAAATGCCAAGAGGGCAAATAATTAAGGATTTTGGAACAATGGATTTCTGTAACACTGGAATTCTTTAGCTGGTGTCCAGTTTTGTGTCTCCTGAAAGACAGCTTAAGATAAAAAGATCTCTCAGAACAAACTTAGATGAAAACAACCATCCATATTCCTCAACAGGAAATAGGACAGTGTCAAGATTTTTCATCAGATGACTGAGGTATTCAAAGTCAGGCTGAAAACTTTTGATCCTTTAGGATATAAATCATGTGCTCCTGTACTGAAATGAAATTTAGTAAAACAAAGCCAAACTGATTTTCTAGATATGTACCTATCAAGTACCTGGAGGGAGTTCTCCTTACTCTGAACATGAGATAACATACAAGCCTAATGAAAACTGTCAGACACGTTTTCATTTTGGCACCTTCAGAAGCTTAGTACAAAAAAAGTCTTCCTTTAGCTAGACTTGTATTAAAATATGTTTGTGATAACAAATTTACATTTTTCATGATTCAGCAAAATCTATGCTTTGTAACACTTTCTGATAATTTGTTTCAAGAGTGAAACATAACTGGCAATAATGAACTACTTAAAATGCAATAACACATACTGATAGTACTCCCGTGTCATTCCAGGCACTTTTTTATTACCATTTGTTATGAGACTGTTAATTTCTCAAATTAACTGTTTTCAGACCTTAAGTCTTCGTGTATTTGTTGTTGTTGTTTTAATTATTATTATTTATTAAAGAAAATACAATAATTTGGGAAATGTGGGAGATGGCCTACACTTACCATCGTCGATGACAGCCTGCCACTGGTGCACATGCTTCTGATATGAAGATCTGACACTGAAAGCCTGGCACTGCCAGTCTCTGAAGGCAGGCACACCAGCAGGACAAGAAGGATTTTCACATATTCTATACTGCATCATGGGACCATGACACTCTCCTTCAATGCCTTGACTAGAAAAGATGGCATAAATATCATGCTTTATTGTTGGTACTGTTTTTTCTAAGTTTGAAAACGGCATAATTTATTTATGCCATACACATACTCAATTTAAACAGTAGACTTTCTGTTGACACATAATATTAAGAAATCACTTAGAAAAAAATCAAAGTCACAGAACAAAACATATTTGACTTCTGTTTGGACTGGTTACATTACAGACAATGAGTCACGGTTGCTAAACCATAGCTTACACTTGGCCCCGAAGAAGCATTAGATTAATAGGAGTGTTCAGTAAAGAGAATCTCAGCTGTAGTTTTGATACAGTTCAGGTGATTTTTCTCTTGCAGGACTGAGCAAAAGGTGCCATTGAAAGGACACAGCACCTGTATCATTCAGATTTGCTACCTCTTTTTTTTTTAACAAGTGTGGTGTTACAAAGCTCACACAATATGCTGTTTTTTTCTGGTTGCACAAGTTGTGTTTGCAGGTACTAATGAACAAATGCAAAAGAACAGTGAACTGCAGAAAATAGAGCTCACTATTGGGAATCTTGCCTGGAAAAATGAATTAAATAGTAATTAAGATGTCACTAAATTCTACAAATAGCTTTTAGGCATGCTTTTGGAAGTGGCATTTAGGTGAGAGGAAATATGATAGCATTTTGCTTATCTAAGTTTTCTGCTAAACTACCATTCTTTTGTCCTCATGTTTCTTTTGCAAACTTCTCTCTTTTAATTCATCTATCTTTTCTGTCATAATTTTGCCCCAAATCTCTTATATTCCTTCCTTCCATCCTTCTTCATTTTCCTCTTTTGTTCTATTTTTTCCTAAATCCTCTGCTACACTCTACTCTACACTTCTCTTCATTACCTGCCATACTCTGTTCCCATTTCTCTGCCTATTTTTCCCTTTTTTCTTGTTGTATAAGTGACCCACTGAGTAACTAAAAGGAAAGTGTATTTTATCTGGCTGCTGAGATATGGTTATACGTTGACTCCAATCAAGTTAGTGGTAAAACTCCCTTTATCCCCCATGGCACAAGGCTTTCATTTTCACAAAACAAGAAGTTTCTGTATGTTGTTTCTAGATATTCTATCTAAATGTCTGCAAAGCTGGTAAAAAGATCTCTTTGTAAAAGTTGCAATTCCTTGGCTTTCCAAAGGAGAAAGAAGACAATCTTCTCCACCAAAAATAAATAAATAAATAAATAATTGGAAAGACAAGAATGTCTGACACTGTAAGTCAAAAATTATGGATTTAATTTTCTGTTTCTTCTTCAGATGAAGCTTAAAACAAAAGTTGTATTCTCCCATTAATATAATCTAATTTTTGAGAAAAGAAAGGAACAACAAAATATTTGAGAAAAAAAGTAACCATGCAATAAAAAAAATCAAACACTTATTCTTCTAAGTCTTTTTCAGTATTCATAAAAAATGACATATGTAGAACAACTATATCTTAATGGGTTTCTGTACTTGAAAGACTTAAATTCTTTTCAGAAATACAGATGAACAGCAATGGAAGCCTGAACTTATTTTTACCCAGGGCATTTGCGTTGTCGACTGCTGATTCCAATGTTGCAAGTACGGCTGCAAGTGCTCCACGTGCTCCACTCCCCCTCCATATGCTCCACAAAAGAGGTCCGATTGATACATTCTCCAGCCTTACACCACTAGGTGAAAATTCAGCTCTTAGGTAAATAAATCAAGTTATGTACAAAACAATTCACTGCTCCACAAGCACATGGGAAGCACAACATAAACATTTTATTCAATACATAGTTTTCATGCGTCAGGAGTATCTCTTCCTAATGTTCTCCATAGCTTTCTTTTCGGTACTAGTAAATATAATACCTAATGACCTTTCCCTAGCTCTGTGGCCAAGAAGCATGTGCAACTCTTGTCCACAAGCTCAAGCTCAAGTTCATTCCCAACACAGAGTGCCTCCTGGAACAGCCTTCTGGAAATGGTTTCCAGACCATGCAGTCCCCTTTGTTTGAGCCTGCACCGTGCCTAGGAAACTGCTTTGGGTCCAGCCAAAACCCACTGCAGGGATCATCCACCAGCTGAACTGTAAGGATGATCACAGTATAGTGTTCAGGGCTGTTCCCTGGACTTGTTTGGTTCACTAGTACACATATTTATCACTGATTACCCACTGACAATTGCAATATAAGCTTATAACATAAGTTAGACAGAAAATGAGATTTTATTCACAACCTGTGTTCAATGAGAAAGGAATAGAAGCCTCAATAAGCTAGTGCTGAGAAAGTCAACTGAATTTCTGATATCTATTTAAACAAATCCAGAATACCACCTCAATAATTGTATAGGTTGTACTGGGTCTGGCCGGGATGGAGTTAACTTTCCCCACAGCTGCCCACACAGTGCTGTGCTCTGCACCTGTAGCTAGAGCAGCACTGATACCTCACCAGTGCTGTGTCTGCTGCTGAGCAGCGCTGGCACAGCACCCAGACTCCAAACCCCCAGACCCAGTGGGCTGGGGGTGGGCAGCAGCTGGGAGGGGACATCACCAGGGCAGCTGACCTGAACCGACCAAAGGGATATTCCATGCCATGTGGTGTCACGCTCAGCAATAAAAGCTGGGAAAGGGGAAGGAGAAGGGGGGCTCTCGTTATGCAGACGTCTGTCCTCCCGAACAACCGCTACGCGTATTGAGGCCCTGCTTCCCAGGACGTGGCCGAACACCGCTCGTTGACGGGAAGTAGAGAATTCTTTCTCTCTTTGCTTCCGCGTGGCCTTTGCTTATTTTTTTTTTCTTTTTTCTTTTTTTTCCCCTCTTTCTTTTACCTTTAAATAAATTATCCTTATATCAATCCGTGAGGTATTTTTTTTCCTTTTCCATCACACTTTCTTCTCCTCCTCCTTTTTTTGAGGAGGGGGAATGAGACAGCAGTTGTGGTGGAGTTTAGCTGTCCAGCAGGGTAAAACTGCCACATACGTATGTAACATTTCCCAAGATAACAGCAAGTTCTTACTCAGAAACTACGTTATCACAGTTGTTGTGTTCTGTAGCCTATGTCCACATCTTGTATAAGTCATCATAACTCTGCAGAATAGTAGTATTTTATCAACTTACCCCAGCTGAAAATTGGTCTCATTATGAGATTTCAGCAATTGCAAAGCAGTAAGGCTACAGCAGAGGATGAACAACTAATTTCAGTGACATCAGGAATTTAACTCATTTCTTTTTGCGCTCTGAATTACCAGTGTTATTAAGGGATAAAGTGCCTGACAAACTCTTATTTTGAGAGAAACAAAACATGTCAATAATGCCATCAGTAAAGGTCCATGTCACTTCTATAACACACTTCTGCTATTTGCAGTGTCTGTGGTAAAGCCTTGTCAGGTGATCTTAAATTTTACCTGCAGTTTCAAACCAATCGATCTTAATTTTTTGCCTTAAATCGTGGCATTGCAGTGATGGCATAATTATACCAAATTTGAAAGGTCTTCACATAGGCTGACAGCGTTGTAATATTGGGTGTGCAATCAGAAACTACAAATTTTGTAATGCTTTTTGATGTTTCAGACTGAAAATACTCATATTTATTTAAAGATATTCCTTCAGATACAGTAGGCAAAAATGGACCTTTCTCCAGAGATTGCATCTTCCTGATGTAGAGTCTGAAGGGTGCTTACAAATCCTTGACTTACAAAACAACTGAGCTGGATTGAGCTTGAAACCAGTCAGGCTAAGTAAATCATACTTGCATCACTTCCTAAGATCCTAAGCGGGGAATACAATACAAGAATACTCCATCTCTACAATCTAAGCAAAACAAAACAAACAACTTGTGTAATCTGAAGCTCATCTTGGACACACATAAAGTAAACAAAAAGAAGAATCCCTTTTAATCCTCTGTTTCAGTGATATCTGCTTAATTTTCTACTGCTAGATATAAATAAGGTATCCCTGCAGCATGGCACAAAACTCATCGAGCCATTCTAATTAGAATCAGTACTTTTTTCTTACAGTTACTAGTTATTTACTCCCTACAAGAGAATGGTGTTACCCTCCTCATGGACTTTTCCAGGACTCTTGTCACTACCATATATCATAATGCTCCCACAACTATGAACACAACCTGTAACAATGAGTCTTCTGCAATTAGTTGCTATTATTACCTCTTGCAAGTGAATTAATGATGTACACACAATAATATTCAAAATGTGCACTAATTTTGGGTGTCCAGTTCAAGATGGCTATGGTTTTACAACAGAAAATTGTGGGTCTTAATGAGCAGCGCTGCTTTCTTATTCCACACCACAGGCACACCAGTGTCTGCATACAGAAGATAACCTTAAACACAAGATATGTCTGTGACTTTCCAAGTGTTGACTCAAGATAAAGTATCAGCTACACAAATTGATCCCAATCCAAAGATCAGAGCAAATGTAAGACTTTAAGAGATATGAAAATGAATAAAGATTATTTTTCCTTTGGTATGTAAAATGATACTAAATGAAAAATTTATCTTACTCAACTGATCTGTTTACTTTTTTTAGGGGGATGATGACAGTCCTTGGTGAATATAATATGACTCAAAGAGCAAATCACTCCTGTGGGAGACTGCTCTTAGCACAGTATCATGAAAATCCCAAGATACATGCATACTCCTGCTCTGTTATCTATTTATTTATCTTCATTTACAGTTACATACACGCATGACTGCAGTTATTCAAACATGAAAGCTCTTGAAGGACAACATTTAATGTAAGTCTGACTTCAGGCGACCATTTAATTTCTCTTTGATATCATACTTCTAATGACATTTATCAATCTTTTAGATATACTGACACTGTAAGTATTTCTTTACAAAGCTTATCCTAAAAAGTTACATTGCAAATATGTACTGATACTTTCAGTTAGACTATTTCTACTAAATTTGAAATCATAGCCAAGATCTTTACATCTTTGAAAGATTATGTTTCTATTTACAATAAGCACTGCAACAACACCATTCCATTCACAAATAGGATACAAAAACAAAACAAGTTTGAAATAAAACCATATAAGCATTAAAACGCCTGTGGCTTTGGCTAACTTTTTTAAACATTTAAGTGCTTGTAGGGAAAGGTACTTTTTTTGTACCACGTCTATATTATATAATATAAAACATATAGTACATTTTACTATAGATGTATAGTTTTCAAGATAACTGAGGTAAGCAGTAACTCCAAACAAATGCAAAGACCTATTCAGCCTTTTCCTTAAATCTTAGGTGTTCAATATAATTTATACTGCTTTGTCACTTCTGCTGTAGGAAAACCAGAAGCATACCTTTCCAGTGTCACAGTCTGTTCCATCCATGGGTGGATCCAGTTTAGTTTTGCATTCCTTCTCACTTTCCACCTTACACCATAACCCAGTGCATATGACATGCTGAAAGCCAAATACACAGGTAAGTACAAAATCTGTCTTATGTAAAATGACTTTCTGCACGTAATCCACTAATTTTATAATAAAGGTACCAGCTTCATTGTAGTGAAATATGCCTAAAGACAGGTTAAACATGCACAAAAATCAAAGCTGTCAAATTCTGCTTGGACTTCTACTAATCACTGACACACGGAACAACTCAAACTAATACATTGAGAGAATGGGGGAAGAACTCCTTCAGTCTAACCCTAGAGGTCACAGTCTTTGTATACTCCAGATCTCACAAAGCACACAGGAACAACTTTTCCCATGTTGTCAAGCTGCCACTGTGCAGATGCACTCCACCAGGGACTGGAAGAGGTGCGATAGTGCCACGGCTGAAAAGTGGATTCTGCTTCTGTTTATTAGCATACAACTCAGGAAATCAAGCTGTGCACCTGGATAAAAACGAGCTCCTTAGGACCATTTTAAAAATAGGTAAGTACAGGGGACATGCTTCTTTATTAACAACATTTGGAGATTTCTGAGAACTATTTTTAAAATAAATTAACTCCTTTTATTTAGTGTTCATCCATTTCATCTGAAAGGGGGAAAACAGCACTGTCACTAGCATTAAAAATCAAGGTTTTAAAATGAATCCATTTGCACATATAAGGTCTAATCAGTCTGTGCAGCTACACAGAACTACACTGGAGGATAGCAAGAATGTGTTTGGAAGAAATTTGGAGGTTTCTCTACCATTTCCAATTCCCCCTTGTTCACACAACCACAATGACTGCTGCTACCTTATGCTCTTCCAATGATTCATAATCCTCGTTACATTGGTAATATCTCAGAAGTAAATCAAACCTGACATCCACCAAGAAAATACAAAGTAAGGTGACAAATCAGGCTGAAATATTTTTGCAGGGAAGGAGAAGGCAGATGAGAGGAATGCTAGTCAGAAGTTAATTTTAGAGATGGAAGGAAAAACTGCTTATTCTGTCAGCCTTGAGCACCAGAACAACATAGTTTTACCTTCCTCAAAAGCAAGTACAGCCTTGCAGTATGTTGGCACATATTTCCCCAAATTTCCTTGGCAGCTTTCCCCACTTTCGTCTAAAAATCTTTCCTTCTCCCATGACTCTGTCATGACTTCTTGCTGTTTTGTTACGTCCTTACCTGGAAACTGGGTGGACATGAACAGAGGCCACTTGGATATGGATCAGGGCCTGAATGTACAGACTGATTCCCTCCCAGATATGCACAGTAACCTCCAAAGAGTGGAAAAAAGGATCCAGGAGAGGTGGGAGGGAGGTGGGTTGCGGGGAGCATAAAAGGTAAATATCAGCAGATTTTCTGAACCCAGGGCTGCCACAAGATGTGCTTTTTATGACTGAAATGATTTGCTACATTGGTAAACCTACTAGGAGTCTCTCCTCCTTTTACATTACGCATGAAAATTGTGTGATAAATCTTACGCTACCTTGAAAAAAGTCTTACTGCACAGGAAACATAATTCAATAAAAGATTGTGTCTGAACCAAGGAAATAGGACAGTTCCAGTGGGAGTCCTGCATGTAAAAAAGTCTGTAACATCAGTTTTAAAAAAAGGCGAAGATTTCAGAGGGCTGAAGCATTGCACTGAAGAAATTAGGATGGCAGCAGTCAGGCTCACTCCTGATTCATTCTGTAACAGTTTTGTGCAGATCTGAACTGAAAAGACAATAATTAGCCTATGCAAACCTAAAATATAGCTATGGAAGACCTACCCTGTGCCTGGAATAATTTTTAAAAAATATTTTTCAAATATCAAACTATAATTTCTGTCCTTGTTCAGGAGAGAAAGAGAATTCATGTTTCCAAAATTCTTTTTAAACATGCACTTTAAGATAAAACTTGTGAGCTGAGAACTAAAACTTAGCAACTAGACTTCTGGGCCAGTTTCAGAAGATGGTGTAGACAAGACAGAGTATCAGATGTTCAGGACTAACTGCTTCCATATCAACTGTGAAATGATTGACTACACTGTTGCCACAACTCAATCTCATTGAGACAAAGATACATGATAACTTAATTTTCCTAATTAAAAAAAAAAAAAATCTATTCCTGTACCTTCATTCATCAATGACTACATTTGAAGACAAGTCATCCAGGTGTTCAAAAAATTAAGTCAAATTTGCCTTTATGTCATCGCATATTAAAGTATGCTTTCCTTTTTTTTCTAAACACTTTCATCTTGCACTCAAACTTCTCTTGCAAATCCAAAAACAATTCTTCTCAAGAATATGTGAGGTCAGAATTACAAGTATTTGGTGCCTAAACACAAAGATGCACTTGAGCTGTGTAGAGTCAATCAAATCAAGATGTTTGGCTTGCTAATTTGTATACCTCTGCATGTTTCTGCAAATACTTGTATACCAGCTGTTTGTGAACCATGAACCTAACTCCCCAACTAGAAACATCCTTGAGCTTTGAGTGAACTGTATTCTAAAAACACTCATTTCTCTTCACTAATTTGTCAAATAAGCATTCAATAATATTATAACATTTCACTCTAGACTTTGAGGTTCCTCAAAATCAACAAAATGGGACATGGAATTACTAAAATTGGAGGATGACTCATAATTTTTTCTGGGCTCTCCATTTCAGTCAAATACCAAATACACTCCTTAGTACTCCTCAGATTGTGCTTCTCTGCAGAAGTAAGAGATCTAAACATTACTGTTACCATTTAACTTTCAACAATTGGGGATTTCTACATGTAATTGGAGAAAAACTATGATGCATGCCTTAACATGTTTAGAAATCCACAGTGCCGCAGATCAGGGCTGACTGGAAAAAAAAACAACAAAATCTGGAAGCCAGTATCAATAGTACAACCACCCCAAAATCACAGCACAAACTTCTAAAACAGAAATTTACTCCTTCGGGTAGAAAGTTTCATCCACTCAATATCTGGACAGTTATGTTCACAGAGGTTTACTATGTATCTATCCTAAGCACAGTACAACAGCAGCAACAATTATTTAGACTAACCAAGGAAAATGAGAGTTATTGGAAGTGATAAAATTATACTGATGATATTAGACCATTCACAATATGTAAAATATTTCATTGTGTATTCACTGGAAAACAAAATATTGCCAAGCATACACAAATGATTTTTTTTCTGAAAGAATGAGTTAATAGTTAATCATGAGTTTTTAACAACAAAAGCTACTATAGTATAACATGAAAGTCACAATGTAATACAGTACTAATTTTTCTCAGGGCCTTTTTAAATGAAAGGAGTGAGGGAGATCTATGTGCATGATAGGGATGCTTTTCCAATCATATAAGCACCTGGAAAGAAGATCTAGTTGAAAGCACGGAATGGAGACAAAACAAGCATTTCAGAACTATATTTGTGCAAAGTCAAGATTGTTTAAAGTGTGGTGGTGGATATGAGGATGGATATTTCACCAACATTATAATATTTCCATGGCTTTCGTTCTCTTCATTGTGATCTTCCCTGAAATGCCTTAAAAATCACCACGAAATATAACCAGTCTCCTACCTCTTTGCAAATATCACAGCTGTGTTATGACAAGAATTGTTTTAGTGGAACTGACTAGATAGCATTCACATCCTGGACTTTAATCTTAAAAGCCAGCATTTAATAGTTCAACAATTATATTCAATTGTCAAGTTCTACAATCACATTTAATCATCAAGAACTACTTCTGGGCCATGATCTCACTATCTGTTATGTGAAACAATGTTAGAGTCTAATTGATTCTTGTGTGAGACATCATGGGCATAAAAGCAAACTTGGCTCCCTTACAAAATAAGCATGGTGACATGGTATAAATCTTGTACCCTGAGAACCACTCACACTTTTCTCAGGCCCTATAAATTTTGCTTAGGGTATGAAAAAGAAGTCTTTGAAACAAAGATGAAAAGAAAAAAAAAATGTCTGGATACCATTCATGAAAGAGGAGTGGGGGGACTCACTTGGGAAAAAAAAAGGAGCAGGCCCTCAGTGGTGCCTTCAGTCCTTTGCTCTAGCCATTAAATCATAAAAAGGAATTCCTGATAGCAATGGAAAATCATTGGCATATGAAGTGTTTCTCAGAGGTTGCCATGTAAGGTGATTGTAAATTATCAAGTGCTGTTCAATAAAAAACTTGTAGAAAATTATATCTCAGCAGAAATGCAATATTGACTGTACCACTGATATTTGTAGATTATTTTTAAATCATGAAGAAAACTAATTTTCATCATTACTCAATTATCTTCTTAGTTGAATAACTGTTATGTATGAAATACACCTGTTTAATGAAAAAGGCTGCATCAAAGTCTGGTCATCAAACCATCTGCCAGTCACAAAAAACAGCAGACATAGCTCAGGATTCATCTGTTACATGCAAGTGCATGAACCCTTCAGCAAATAGAACATATCCAAGAAATCCTGGGCTATAAACTGCTGGATTTACTGAAGTTTAAATTAACTTTCAAGGAGTATGTTTCCCTCTCATTTCCTGGCTTCTGGACAACAACTGTAACCACAGTAAACTGCCAGTTACCAGCAGAGTAGAGGACAGTATGCAGCGATAAAAGCAAGTAGTTTGGACTTCATGGAAAATTTCATGGTTGCCAATGTGCAATAAAATAATTATTGTAACAAATTAATACTGCAACTACTGAAATAATGTTTTAGATGTAGAATAGTCTTCTACATGTTGACTTCTCTAATAGCATCCAGAATAATCTGCAGAGCCAACATAGTGACCTTTGCATCACCTTCATAATACATAAAATGCAGTTCTTTGGTAGGTTAAATTCAACGTATTTCTTATTTCCATGTAACATCCTCGTATTTCAGAGGGAGATGATAAAAATTAGCTGCTAACATCACTTTGAAGTTAGAAAACAATGTCAGTGTTGCACAATCCACGCCCTAGAGCCCATGGAGGATTTCTGGAAAGTTTATATAGTTTGGTCCTAGCCCAATTTAAATGGAAACACCTATTTTTTTGCTGTTCACACACAGGGGAAACCTGTAAGAAAAAGACAGCTTAACCTTTGGGCTGTGTTCTGTCCATTGCCCTGAGATTCCTCTTCACCATAGAAATCTTATTTAATTGTACTAGGATACTGATACATAAACTTCCCTAACAGAAGAGCTAAATTTAAGACTCATAGCAGGGAACAAAAGAAGGAGATTTCAATATAATGCCTATGCTTGCTATACCTAGCTCTTCAAGCCTGTAGTCTGAGGACCAAATTTGTATTTTTTTGTTGAGGGGGAAGGAAAGAGTGTAAATTTTGCTTCCAGAGGAAGATGCAGAGGAAAACCAACAGGGTGGCTTTGTAAAGGTCGGTAGCAGACCTTTGTGGAACTCTCCTGCCTCAGCGCCCTTTCCAGATATTCTGAATTCTGCTCTTTTCTTAATGTTCATGTAATTTCTAGTAGGCCCAAAGCCCTTGAAGACGCATTACAATCATTTTGTAGTTTAGTATTTGTTTATATGATTTCCAGTTCAGGGATACCAGTTTTGCAGGGGATTTTGGTGAAACTGCAGACGGTTCTTCTCCTTGCCGCCCTCTCAGAAACTGCTATGAACTTCTCTTTTTCTTACTGTCAAGACCATAGGCTTATGAAGCAACAGACTTGGTTTATGAAAAAGACTGAGAATTAACCTACACTTGGTCAGAAAAAAAGAATAGTTCAGAAGACCACTGGCCTTTTGTATGGCCTTGCAACAACCGCTAGCCTTTGTTCTCATGGGGGACTTCAACTTACCAGATGTTTGCTGGAAATACAATATAGCAGAGGGGAAACAGTCTAGGAGATTCCTGGAATGTGTGGAAGATGACTTCCTGACACAGCTGGTGAGTGAGCCAACTAGGGACTGCGCCCCACTGGACCCTTTGGTGGTGAACAGAGAAGGACTTGTG
>VXAL01011853.1:9128-26348 GCA_013399475.1 Chauna torquata
CCCGGCCCCCCACCCCGCACTGCCTCGCAGTCCGAAATGCCCCTACCCCACACCACATTGCTTCCCCCACCCTGCGCTGCTCTCCCACCCCGCTCTGGTCCCCCTGCAGCCAGCGTCTTCTCCTGCCCCTCCATGGTGCACTGCTCCCTACCCTCCGTGGCACCTGGGTCCTGGCCAGGGGCACCCCGGGCGAAGGGGCCAGGCCTCCCACTTTGAGACAAAAGCCTGGGCCATGAGTGGGTGGGCAGTGTTAGCTGGGCAGGCATGCTCCATCCCTACACAGTGCAGCCTCCTCCTGTCACCGCTCCAAGCACCACCCCATGATGCTGCCACCTGGCACGGCACTGACCACATACATACCCGCGGCTTTCACCATACGTGCGCAGCACTGCCTGAAGCCAGCAAAGCCTACACCTCCTACCACCATGCAGCTCAATGCTCCCCAGCTTGTTCTATCCCACCACAACCACCAGACATCACACTTTAGCAGCATCCAATCCTTTACCCCCCTCCTCCTCATGCTATGTCCTGAACCCAGTCCCATCATCACACCTGCATCTGTGCATCAGGCATCTAGCAGTGCAGGCACTAGCCTGCACACTACTGCTCACCATTACTATCTGCACCATGATGGTGCCAAGAACTTCCCAGCTATCCTGCCACGCAAACACACCATCTGACCACTCTTCTGTCCCCTCACATGCTGCTTCTGCTCCCAGTATCACTTCCAACTGAACCATCACATGCTATATCACCACTGCTGCACACACGCACACCTTAACACTGCACTTAAAACACATGCATATCCGTGATAGGAATGTGCACCCACAAATTGCTTCTATACACTGATCTATACCATACTGTTTCATACGCACACCCTAATCCTAGACAAAGACAATCAAAACCAATCAGCTACTCATACTGTCATCCCTAGACAGACGCTGCTTCCTCACACACCTCATCCACACCACCAGTTCCAAATACATATGAACACCAGCAGAATGTCCCAATACTGGATCTCTACATGCTGGGCAAACATACTTGGATCACCTTCACATACACTTCTCCTTCCAGGCAATATGTCTCTTTTCTCCCTGCATGTTATCACTCCATGCAGAGTCTGTCCTTACATATTTACACATAACCACCTAGCCAACTTTCAAATACCACCACCACCTGCCCATTCTATATTAACCAGGTACAGTTACTCACTAATACATGCACCATACTTGCTCACTGCATCAACACTCCCTCAGCACATACATATGTAAAAAAAAAAAAAAAATTGTTTATTCTGTCTACTGTAGCCACTCATATGTGTGAGCACACCTCACCTGTATGGAGACCAACCTGCTTCTTCACATGAACCATCACCTATGAGCACCACCTACTTTTCCAAGAACAGCAGGTCCATGCCACATCGCACTGTAATGCATATGCTGCTATATGCCCCTCACAACATCACCATACACAGCATCACACATGCATCCTCACTACCTACTCATTTTACCATGCATACCCATCACCTCCTACTGTTCACACATCTTGTTATCACTGTCTGTCCACCCTCATAATTATACATATTATCACTACCCACCACTTTAATATGCAGATACACACAGTATTACCATCAGTTCATTATAACTCATCATCAGCAATTTATTATCTCCAGCACCATATATATCCACATACCCATTATCACTACCAGCAGCTATTCCAACACATACGTGTAATATCTCTGATTGTATGATTTTCCTCCTATCAATCACCACTTCCAAGCAATATACACCTAGGCACTCCAATGGGACCAATGTGTGTTCTTTGACACCTTGTCATAGATACTATGTTTAACAGATGCACACTTTTGCAGGAGCTTAAGCAAGCTATTTCCTTTTCTTCTGTGATTTAGAGGGAGTCTGTGGATTTATAGAAAATCTTACACAGATATTTAATGGTATAAAATAAATAATAAAATTTTAAAAACCTACTCAGTTGTTAGTTGCATTTAAGCTCTATTTGAATGATATTCATTGTGACTTCTGGTCATTTTGAGGACTTTTTGTATTTGTGTTCAAGTATAGAAATGCATTTATTAAGCAGCCTTTTCAAATGATTTTTAAAATCTAAGGAGTATTGGACTGTTGCTGTATATGAGTTATTTAGCTAGATGTTAGAGCACTTGGGGTCGTCACGCAAATTTTGCCTAGAAAATCCATCCTTACATTTTGGGTTTTAGAGTTTGTATATTCTAATGTGTTAGCATCAGAACTTCCAGTATACAGTGGAAAAAAAAAAAAAAAAGATTTATATTTAACTACAATGTGCAAAATCTTTATTTGCAGTATGCTATCTGACAGTTCAAATCTCTACAATTACATACATTCAGCTGGAGAATTATTTTCATTAAAATTTATGTTCTGGGAGAATGTGAATAAGGCTTCAGTCACTGATATGAGGAGGAGCATAAGTAAATAACTGCAAACCCATCAACAAGAACATTCGGTCAGTTGCAGCACTTTGTTTGAAAACCTATAGTTCAAATATAATCCAATTGTTGTTTACACGAGCCTTTGTTTTAAGGGACATTTACTTATGGAGTATTGATTAAAGGGTTTCTTTCTTTTGTATTGCTGTAAGTTGGCATTTAACAATAGTTTGACTATAAATCTGAATGCTTTTATATTGCCCTCTGTGAACATGGGAGCAAAAAGGATTAATTTTGAAACTGATTAATAGCAGTGTCATCAGCACGAAATTTTGGTTCTTGTCCGCATTGTCCTCCATTGCATTTGCATACATATAAATACACAGCCACTCATGGAACTACTTTAGACACTTTCTTCATGCTTTGGCCTATTTTAAGCCATTTGTTTGCCATGTAGCAGTTGGCTCTACCTTGCACCCAAGAGGATCAGTAAAAGCTCTTCTATTGAAATAGAATAGGGCGTAGTGTTCTTCCTTACTACAATGATTTGAAATAAATTACCTGTAAATTGTAACTCCTGCAGAGGTACTAATCTCATCATGCATCACACACATACCTGGTTGATGTGTATTTCCAGAAAAACAAAATATCATTATAGTCATAATTATATTGAGGTACCTTATGCATCACAATAAGTAAGTACATGCCCTATTTATAAGGCTTGAGGATTTCTGTACCTCCATTCACTGAAGTTTCCCTCAGGTATGGAAAATTGCATTCACATCAGAGAATGCTGCCATTTTTCCAGAAAGGAGTTGTTTGAATGCCTGCCTAGTCACTTAAGCCAATTGCTCTATCACACTCTATATATTAATTTACTGAGAAATTCTAGATCTTTACGAACATTCAGTTGGCTATTGCTCATGATTCCAAAGTGAATATTTCTAACCTTAACTACTCGATAAAGAAGTAATGCTTGAATAGAAGTAATGTGTTTTATTATCCCGATAATGATATAATACCATTATAAATACCAACACTGGCTCATTTCACCCTCGTGAAATGAAAGAGACAGATATGACAGTCAAAATATCCTGTGAAGAAGAAATTCTGATACAAATCAACTCCAGTTTGTGAACATGCTTAGACATTTTTTAATGGCTATTTCTTTTACCTAAGGATTGCATTGTAAACAGTAGGTCGGAGATCTCGGTTTGTGATTATAATGGTCCTGCCACAAAACAAGGAAGGGCAGCTTGACCTCAACACAGGCTGCAGGTTTGCCTAAGTTGCATGTAGATACATTCCAATACGCCATCTTTGTAGCAGGACTCGATTCCTATGGCAGGGTGTAAAAAGAGTTATCTTGCCAAAAATCTCACTTCTAGACCATGCCGGGCAGCCTAGGACTAATGCTTAGCCCATGCCTGCTGTTAGAATTAGGGTTAGGAGAGCCATGAATGAAGCCTGTAGTGGTAGAGGTGCAAGGGGGAGGACAAATGATGGGGGAGGCTGCACATGTTCATTCCTCTGGGACATGGCTAGGCATCTCAGGTAGAGATTATCCCATGCCCAGCATTATGTTTAGGGCCAGGAGAGAGCTAGATCTCCAGCTGAAAAAGGGGTGAAAAAGAGACTTAAAGCTGCATGAGGTAAGAGGACTCCACAGATGTTGTCTCCTAAGGACTTTCTCCTCTGGGCCATAGGCTGGGATCTCAGGATAGGGCCCAATCTCTTATCTAACCCTAAGATACAGGTTAGAAAAGAGACAAAGCCAAGAGCTCCAAGTGGACTGAGTCTTAAGAGGGGCTGCCAAGGGGAGGAGAGAAGGCTGTGCAACTTTTTCTCCCCTACCCATGTTCTTCTCTGGGACGTGGCTGGAATGTCAGGATAAGATCCATCCCAAGCACAGTCTTAGGGTTAGGCTTACAGGAGGCAAAGCCCAGAGCTGCAGGTGCAGTGGAGCTGCTGTGCCAGGGCAGGATCTTCCCCCCAGCTCCCTTCTTGTGAGTCTCAGAGCCCCCCAAAATGCAGAGGGGGGTCCTGTCACCACTACATGTAGAAACTGAGCCCTGAGCCCCTAGCATCATATCCTGAATGTGAATTACTTCTTAACTACAGGAGAAAAATTGGCTGGCATACATACCTCTTAGTCTGATTTGTTTACAGAGTGTAATTTTGAGGAGACAGGCAACAAAAATCAAGTGGACCATATAAATCACAGACGCATCGCCCTGTGGTTTGAACTCCAGGCAAGTACATTTATTTTCGCACTAGCTGACGGAGCACTTTCTGCTCTGATATTAAGAGTATGAACCTTCATTTTATTTCCACAGTTACATGCTAGCCCAGTCAACTCTGTCTGGAGTATTTGAGGCATGAAAGCCAGTGGCAATTAGAAACAGTCTTCTGACAAACATGTCTCCTGATGACAGTGTAAGGCTGCCACTCAAAATCTCCCACATAAAAAAAAAACCCTACAAACGGCTCACAAGGCAGATATGTTTTCTGTCAATCAGTATGTATTTCACATAGTGTCACCATGCCTGGGGCATTGTGAGAAGACAAAAGGAAATAGCCAAGACACTCAAAAAGAATCCTAGGATAATTTATTACGTATTTTATGACCTGGAAAATACATATCTTTCAACTTTTCAGTGCATCAGTGATGCAGTAGCCCATGAAACTGCTCTAATTTGTATATGCCATGAAAATTTGGCAAGTTCAGAAGAATTTTGGTAGACAGAGTCATTTTGAGGGGGTTCCACTGAATAATTCAGTAAAGTGCCTCCTGTTCAAACTATGGATACCCTGTACAAAGTTCAAACTGAGTGTTTCATAAATCCTGCTGAGAAGTTAATGAGTGAATGCTCTTTTACAACCATTTATTTCTACAAAATAGCAAAATATGATATAGTTTGGGTAATCAGTTGAATTGTAATCTGTTATAGTTTTGTTATAAATCATTCAGTACCCATTTAAATTGCCTATTTTTGGGAGTCATACATTTTTCATGACCTTTTGATTAAGATAGAAAATTTCGGGCCATTTAACTCAGATGTAAATTCTATTCCTGCTTTATGAGAGGTATCTATGTGCTGTGAGTCAGCAGAAATTTTAACTTTTCACTAGAATGTCAACATATTTTAAAATTTTTTTGTTTCAATACAGCTATAGTATCTTAGATGTCATGATTCTGGTTATCATTTTAGTTTAGCAGAGTGCCTAAACTTTACATCATTTTTAGTTATGGCTGAAAATGCTGTGCAAATAGACAGATGAGAGTGATTCATTATAATGGTATGTTAGAAAGCATTTTCTCCTAAAAGGACAATTTTGTCTTTTGAACTTTACAATTAATTGAGAAATTAACATCTATTCTGTAGAAACAGATGTTTTAAACCAAATTCATCAGAGAAAGTGTCAAGCTGTTGCTTAGAGAACACACAAATGATTCTTTGTCTCTAGATCCAGATGCATTTATTTCAGATTTATTTGCTGCAAATATTAAAATCAGATGTTTGACAAAAGCTGTGTTGCATTGCAATTCTCCTCACTTCATCACTTTTTCTACTATAGTAGTTAATAAAAGACACAGAGTACCATTCCTGAAATCTATCTTCTGGCAGAATCATACAACAAGCCACTCTATGCCAATATTTTTCCAGAAGAGCTGAGGGCTGAATACACATGCTGACAGCACATTCCACCAAGTTCTCAAAAGCGAGGTTGCTGCCCCAGCAAATAAGGTAAGACATGGTGCTAGATTATGATCTCAGATTCACCTTTCCAAATCTGAGTAATTCTATTGACTTGTAATTAACTGGGTTTTTATTGATGCATCAGTGGCTAGGATCTTGATTTTAATCCTTGCCTCCCTTAGAAAAATTACTTGGTGAAAAGTGGCCTCAGTAGTAGGTGCAGCCGAGAGGCTACTGAGTATGTTTCGGCTGTAAACCTCATAATGGACAAATCGTGTTTAACAGATTTTCATCAGGCCTATTTAAAACCTGCCTGGAGCAGAGCAGATAAAAAATTTTGAAATATTTTTTTTTTACTGCTTGATTAACTTGAATATTTCTAAAGAATGAGGGAATTGTATATGTTGTTCTAGCCAGATAAAGAATAGCTGAGAAATGATGCTCCCCAAGTAATACCACATTGTTCTATGCTACAATGCATCTTCCAATAGAAAAACCTAGTGTGTTAAGCAAGTAAGACAACTTGTCTCCCCACCTTGAAGGGCATAAACCAAGTTCTTAAATATTCATTGCAAGAAGATTGCATGTTTTATTTCTTTACTTGGAAGTAGGGATGTCTTCCAAAGATAAAAAAACTGGGTCTTGCCTCTGAGGTTTCACAGTGGTAGGTATTCCATCCAGGGGCAGAATATTTCTGTCTCAGATGCTAGTCATTACTACAGCATACCTGAACATACAAGGCACCAGGGTGTTTCCTCAAAGAGAAAGAAGGACATTTCTGACATTTGAAAACATTGTGTTCTGCTTACAACCTTGGTGTCAGAACTGATTTCACTGTAATTATTTCACCTTGACAAGATTTGTACAATTTTAGATGCATCTTTGAGGAGAAAATTAATGTACAGTTACTTTTCTTGGGTAACATTTAGATGCTGTAGCTAACCTAACATCCTTCAAGAAACAATAAAGTAGGTGCTGGTTTGCAATTTGTAGCTATCAGCCCTCTTGAACCTAGCCAAAACTGTTCTGTGCAGTTCTGAGAATGGAGGTTTGTTTTATGGGGAGACAATATATTCTTCAGAAAGATGGCCGTGAAGCTTCCACAGGGATTTAAGAGATTTTATTATTATCTTTACATTTAGCCCCTATAAAATTGCAGCACTTCAGGATGATTGATAGGTGTCACTACATTTAAGCAAAAAAAGCATTTTGGAAACAAGTTAGTTAGGCTTGACACAAAGATAATCCTAAAATAAATTTCTCATGGTGAAAAAATATGTTGTGGTTTGCAGCAGTTTCCTTTACTGTGTATAACTGTGCAGGATAAAATATCGCAAATTACTTATGGGTAAATGTGCAAAAACCCTATGGAAACCCATAGGGACTTCATACTTTACCCCTGAAGAAAGTTTTGCCCACTTCATCTGACAGGAAATGGAAGAGCAATATCTATTATTTCACGTGCAGAATATAGTTGCTTATACTTATTATCTCTTCACTGCGACTGGGCAAGGAAATGAAAGTAAATGAAAACTTGTTAAAATTGTCATCATCAAATGTAAATGTCAGAAAGCCCTTTTGATAGAACAAGCTCACAATTTATTCACAAATTCATGTTATAAACCCTACGTCAAGGGTGCTGTATAATCATCATTTTAATTCTGTGGGTAATTCTATACAATTTGTAATACTCTACTTGTTCTTGCTTCTTTCTAAGTGTTGGTATAATTTTACTGATTCCCTGCTGTGTAATCTTTGGGGTTTGGGAATTGTTTTATGTGGTAAAAGTGACTCACTATAAACTCTTTGTTTTGGAGAACTGCTTAATCTTTAAATAGCTGTATTCATGTAAGTTACAAGAAGAATGGGAATTTTTCATCATTCAAGCAGAGATAGAAATGTGTATTCAAGGAATATGCAAATCCATTTAAATAATTTGAGCTTGAGATATGTCTGTAAAACTGAACTTTCCCAGTGATTCAATGAAATATTTCACAATTGATTTAAACAAAAGCATCTGTGACATTTAAGACTTCAGTTATGTTGGAGATTGTGTCCATCAGTAAGCATAAGTAATTGCAAATAATTATTGCAAAAACCAGTTGAGCATAAAAGTTTTAGGTTATCTGCTCCTTGCCTTCTATCTAGTACTTCCCTATAGCATACACTGTTCTCCGGTGCTTTGTCCAGCCTAGTTTTGAAATGGCTCAGTTACTAGTCTTTGCCAGCCTCTTTACGGTAATTGTTATGTTTAAATGTATGCTGATTGGATACTGTTTGCCAGTGCTAAGTATTTATTTTGGCAGACCTGGATACAGTCAGAGAATAAATATGGCAATAAACTTATGAGCACAACAAGTGGATGATCAATTATGAATGGGGTGGGCTGGGGAGAAGGGGAGGTTCTGTTTGCACGCAAATAGCTTTAAACAAATCAGGAAGTATTGGTCTGAGCAAAGTAAACTTGTAGGATAACCGTAACTGCCTGTATGATACCCAGTTAAGTTTTATTACTTATTCCATCTGGTTTGTGGAAACTGTTCTCAGTGTGTGAGTTTTCATTTAAAGGTCTGATGATCTTCCTGATGGATAACTCCTTTCTCAAACTCCTGAAACACTTTTATACAGGGAACAATCATTTAATTCACAGTAAATCTTGTTAAAAATTGATGTCTCATCATAGTCTGAAGTATAATTGTTTCTTTTTACTTGTGAGCAACAGGAAGCTGTTTTTATCATGGAAATGAGAATAGACAATTAAAAGGATATATGGCTGCTAAAAACTGAAGTAGCAGCACACATCATACAGTGACAGCACAGATCTAGTTTGTGTTGTTTGAAATTCAAGTGCAGCTGCAGAAGAAGTATTAACTGGAAAACAAAACAAAACAGAACAAAACATAATCCTACAATTACCTTTGGTTACCTACGGTACTTGAACATCTCTGAAGACTGTTCAACATTTCAGGCACAGTATTTTGCACATCTAACACTCAAGCAGTGTAAACAGAAGGCAATCTCTTCCAGTCTGACATGATCAAAGAATTTTTGCAGTTTTATCTTGCATATTTTATTAAGCTGAAGAACTTCTGTTTAATTTTTTTAATGACCTGAAAAAAAAACAAAAGTCCAGTTGTTTTTAAAATAGAACTTAATAGCTTAAAATACAGTTGTAAAGGAAAAATTTACAACAAAGTAAAATAGATTTATAGCAACAGTTTCAATAGTCAGTACTTTTTATTCCACCTTCTAAGAAACAAACAGAAAATTCTGAATAATGGCAAGAATAAAAACACTTCAATTAATGCCTCTCTTCGGAGCTGAAGCCTGGCCAGTTGCAGATGCTCCAGTACTAAAATCTCTGCAGTAATTTAAGGCCTTCATTGATTCTTCCTGCACTGAAAGACCAACTTAGATCTGCTGCGTGTGAAACAATAAAGCATA
The DNA here is from genome assembly GCA_013399475.1 of Chauna torquata. Classification (NCBI taxonomy): domain Eukaryota; kingdom Metazoa; phylum Chordata; class Aves; order Anseriformes; family Anhimidae; genus Chauna; species Chauna torquata. The sequence goes on from VXAL01011853.1 coordinate 18,699, forward strand.
TCACGGTATAGAACACGTAAGTTCACATCTCAGCCTCATAGTGTAGGCAGGGGTCAAAGGGATGCTTCACGTAGGTTGGAAACTCATCTGCATGTCTTGAGTGAAGGTATTATTTCCATAAGTAACTTGCATAAGGTGATCTATCTGTAATCTTTTTTTTTTTCTCACTTCTATTTAAAAACAAGCTACTTGTTTTTAATTTCTCATCTATGCATCTAGTTTTCTTTTGACACAAGAAGCACAAATTGTTGTTTGTTTCCATCATGCTAGCTACTATCTACCATTGTATTTATCTAGTTACTGTAATTTTCAGGTGGGAAAGGCATTTTGCAATATTCAAAACTATCTGAAGGAGAAGATGACTAGGTGAAGGTCATGAAGCAAGCAGTGATGATAAAAAGTTGTTTCATCTCTATGTCAGAGTCAATAATGCACATAATGTCATCCTGTCATCTCAGAATGGAAGCTAAGTGTGGTAATGTATGAATGAAATACAGGAAAGAAGAGATTTTTAAAGTATATGCTTTTGGTTAGAAGATGTTAGCTCCAAGCCCTTGGATTAACAAGAGTACATGCAAAGAAAATAGATGTTATAGATAGTATCCGTTCTTACCTTCCTAAATAAGTAATGATCCACACACTTTTGGATCCTCTCAGACTTTGTCCTTTGAGAAAGCCTGCATCTTTCTACTCTTTTCCCCAGCTTTTTGAGAGCTTCAGAGCATCACTCTACCAGTCTCTTTGTGAGCCATTCCGGTAGGACTCCATCTGCCTCTGCCCAACTCTCTTCCTCCCTCTTTCCTCCCTCTCACATTTTTCTCATCCCTCTCCTTGTTGGCTGAAGCCAGAACCACTTTAGCAGCCTCTTTCACTTTATCAGAATTTGCCAGCACCTGCAAAAAGTGTCTCAGGCTGTTTCCATTAGCAAGTAGTGCAGACCAATAGGAGCAGATATGCAGAGTGAAAGAGTTAGTGCTGAGATCTGGATGCCTAAGCTAGATACACTGTGGGTTATTTTAAAATTCAGACTAACGCTAGTCTGGTCCGTGGACTTAGTACCTGTTTGTGGCAGCAATACTCCGGGTGTACTCACCGGTCATGTACTCAGTTCCTGCACTCCACAATGTGAATCAAAGAGCACTAAGTAGGGATAGTAGGAGATTTACTTGAAAAATGGCTGCCTGATCCAAATTAAAACACTTATTTAGATGCATCCTGAGATCTTATTAATGGTATTTCAGGCATCACTTCCCTTACCACCATGAACGGATATTAAAGGGTGATCCCTGTTTTTTAAGTGTACAGAGCGCCACTTTGAGCAGGAGGTTTGTTAACATCTAACCAAAGGTTGGGAGACCTTCACTGTTTCCCTCAGCCTTTCAAATACTGTGTGCTGAGAAACAAGACTTTTCACTGTTAACACCACCATCCTGATTTAGCTTCCTTCATTTTTATCCATTTTCCCATTTTCTGCCATCCTGTGCTTCTCCTCCCCAGTATCTTGCATCATTCCCTTTCTTATGCCGAGCATTCTGTAGGTTTTGTTCCTAAACATTGGACCTAAAGACCTGTAGGTAAAAGCATATATTTCAGAAGTTTCTCATCCTGTGAAACCTCTTTGTCCATAGGATGCTATGACCTCATTTCCCCCTAACATCTTTGTTACTGCTGCTTCTGTGATCAACACATGAATAACGCAAAACTAAGAACCATGCAGTGTGTCAGCAGCCTTAGGAACAGCCTACAGAATCTGTCTCTGAATGGATAATGGCAATCATTGCTACAGTGTCTGAGAGCTGAGCACTGGAGGATGTTTAGGCACCTAATGCCCACTGATGTCAGTCTGCATTTTAGTAGCCAGCAGTTCCTGCTCACAGCTACTAGCTAACCCTTCAGGCTGGTCTCTAAGCTCTAGGGAAAACCAAAAAACTTGGACTGTGGGAGAAAATGTCTTCTTTTATGTGTTTTGTAGGCATGGCCAAGACTTATATTTTCCCCTAGAGCTCAGACACCACCAGACCTACATAGGAGATGAGAACCAGGAAAGAGCTCTGATTTTCAAAATGCAAACAGACATACCAGTCATATGCAGATCATGCTCATTGTTTTGTTTTGGTGTTTTTCAGGATTCACACAAAGACTCCTGTGCAATAGGAGGGGAATAAATCTAAATGTGGTTACATTTTTCTCTTAGAAAATCTACAATGACTAAAAGATTTTCATGATTTTAAAGTGCTCAGGATGGGGAGTATGATATGTGGTCCAGCTGTGGTAAAACTTCCACTGAACTAAGTGAAGCCAATATATTTTTTGGGGGATTCTGTGGAGGATGAATGAACAACTCAGCATTCTCCATACTAATGGAAATAAACACGTCACTTTGTGCTAGTATATGGTTATCAGATAATAAAACCATGATTATAAAGATGGAGTTGTCAGATTAGAAAGGAAGTAGATGTCATACTGTACACTACAATTCTCGTTTTCATAAACTGAAGTGCTACCTGTGAATATGGGGGAAATGTATGAAGGTGATTGTTAACTAGGCAGTATCATTAATAGTGGTGAAAAGAAAACACCTGTGAGGGCAGCTCTTCCCCTCTGTTTCTCAACATTCATTTTCGGAACTGTTCCCGGTAACATTGGCTGTGATCCTGGTGACCTGACAGGCAGGAAAATTCTGAGATTTTTCTTCTTGGTGGTCACGGTGGACTAAAGCTGCAGAATCCATCTCATTACCATTCTCATGCTGTGAGGTAGACAGAATTATATTCAGACTTATGAATTTGAATTGATTAACCAGTGAGGATTTTTTCTAACACTGTCTACAGAAGAACAGGGAGGGCAGGATTTTCCAAAGGCATTGCTTAGCACTGTTGTATCATTAGAATGCTCTTTATCTATTTCCTTCTGCTGTTGATGCTTCTCACTTACATGAGCTCTGGTGGTGCCATTTTCATGCACTTCAGTTATCACCTAATGCCACAGAAGCCAGTCTAGAACAGGTTTTGAATGTTTAGCTTGAGCGTTGGTTGTAGAATTAATCCTTTTGAAATATGTATTTGATATTGAGTATGCCCCTGATTCTGAACTAAGGCCTTCCAGAAAACCTAAAGGAAAATGTTCATTATTGGCTGCATCATAAAAACCCTTTGCTCATCACTTGTGCTGGCTTTGACATTATACTCATTAGCAAATCTCATCACAGGTTTAGGGTGTAATTGAATGGGAACAATTCTATTGACTTCAGTCAAAGCGTCGTCAGATTCATTTTCTGATGTGAAGAGGAAAATAAACAAGACAGTTCAGGAGACTGCTAACATTTATATGATGTGATCATTTTAAAGCTTCTGTCTTATCATCTAAATAAAATAAAATAAAATAAAATAAAATAAAATAAAGCACCTTTATGCAAAATAGATATAAAATAGGCCCTAGGAGACAGTACCAGAAAGCTGTGTCATCTTTTAATTTCTCATAAACTATGAACACCTGATTTGTCAAATATATTGCCTGAAACCTGTGTTATTTGGATTCTATCTTTAACTTTTTTGGACAGTGAAATTGAACATGTCTTAAAGGTACAGCATCATTATTTTAAGGCATACTGATCTGCAGAGAAGTAACTGTATTCAGTTTATCCATGTGTGCTATATATTAATGAGTCAGATTCCTGCTGAATAGCGATCGACACCAGAGCAAGTCCATACTTGGCATCCTAATGGATAAAATTCTCATCAGTCATGTGTAACCTGACAAGTCTGTCTAAGCTCACCATTTCTGTCTACTCTGTTAAGATTCCAGGGCTGAAGAGGTAATAAAATATGCAGTCCACACTGTTTCAGGCCTGGTTAATTAAAGATCATTGTCAGGTAGCACTATTTCTTTCTGCAGCTATGCAGAGGCCCAGTGAATGCACCTGGGCTCTCTTCTGCCAGGGTCCAAGTGATCTGGGAGCTTTCTATCCTTTCCACGCATCACCACTCCTTCAAGAAAACAAGGTAGAGGTAGCTGCAGCAACATTTCCTAATGTCCCATCTCAGGAAAGAAAAAAGGATTTCATGTGAAGGTTTGGTCAAATTTAATTAAAACTCCAACATGTTCTTTGCACTTGTGTGTTTTTAGTCTTGCAGTATTGTTATTTGTGGACCTTATTTTGAGCTTGTCTAGATGGTAAGCTCTGAATGACAGCATTTTAAAATGCATGGAAACGGGCTGGTGAGATAGGAGGATATGTGTTGCAGCAACATCTAAGAATATGAAGAGTCATTCTTCAAAAAGTTACGAATAAAGTAAAGGGGAAATGGATTTCACAGGAGCAGCCATTGACCTTCTTTCTCCTTCTACCCTGCAGTTTAATTAAGTGGTTATGAATAAGCTGAACACTGTAGTAGTGAGTTCTCACTTCCCTTCCGTTTGCTCTATGCATATTTCTCTTATATATTTAGTTTCTTATTTTAGCATTGATTTTACTCTTATGATTTTATAGTCTGCATAAATTTATTTTGTCCTCATAAGAAAAGCACTAAATAATCCTACAAAGTGTGGTTTGCCATCACATGTAGTTACAAAACCATTTTAATATTTCCCTGTTGTGCTTCTCTGAAAGGCTTTCAGAAAAGAATTTCATCTTTAATCTGAGCTCATTAGTCTATTTAAGATAAACCATGAACACTGCAAACCAACATGTTTCGGTACCTTCAAAATATTTAAAAATAGATATAGGAAGTGGTATTTTTAACCTTTTAAAAAGTTTTTACTTAACATTTTTAAATACAAACTTGTGAGAAAAAAGACTGTGGTGAGCTTCTAAATTTTCAGGTTTTTTACATGGATTCGGGAAAAATTATTTTGTTTTAGAGACCAAGAAATTTACCCCAAAAGGCTTCACCCCCCCACACCTCTATAAACTGATAACTCACTGAAGTATAGTCTGTATTCTAAAAGACGGCAGGAAAACAGGTCTGTGAAACATGTAGCATAAGTTGTCATTGAACTGTCACTTTGTTTCATCACTCAACCTTTTGAGTATTCAGAAACCTGTACTTCACAGGAAAGCCCTCAGTGTCCAGTCTTGCTTGGCCACCACGAAACAGAGCATACTCCAAAAGTGAGTTTAGTTGTGTACTTTTTCCCCTTTTACAGAGTCAGGGTGCAAGCAGAGGAACATGACCAAGCTGGTCAGTGAACAGCGATCCTTCATTTCTTAGAGGCTAGTTTCTTGCAGGCAAAAGTGGTGTGGATCCTCTCGGCGGTTGAAAACTGAACGAACGATCTACAGGTGTTTTAGTGAGCAGAAGCCATGTTTGTTCTGGCATGAACTACAATTACAGCACTGAAAAGGCTTGTTCGGAACAGACAGAGATTTGAAGCTGAGTTCTGAATACTGGACTGATTGATCCTGACATTTGTTTTAGTAGTGTGTTTCAGTTAGTACAGGTGAAAGAGTTACACTTACTGTTTTATTGTGGTATCATTCCAGAAGTCTCCCTTGCCCTTCCATTAATGACATTACAACACAACCCCCACAGCACTGGAAGAGTAGGGAGCTTAAAGACACCGAGAATGCTTTGGTCTTTCAGTTTGCCAGCTTTGAGTGGTAGTACGCTTGCTGTTTTTTTGTTTTCTCATCAGCCTCAAAATTTTATCAAGCTTTCCTTTTGTTCATCTTCATTTGTTCTTTGACTGTTGACCATTTGGGAGAGTTTTCACCTCATCTTTTATCAGCCACTCCATTTCTGTTTAGCATCCTAACTTCCTAGCTACTAAGCTCTGACACAGAGCCATCTTTAACGACATATTACTCTTAGAGATTATTAGTTTTACAGTAGCAATAATCCCAGTGAAATGGATTTGTCACAGCAATTATAGCCAATTTGGGTCTGCTACAAAGTCAAAAGCTGCCTGTATCCCCTTGTAACTGTTTCACTAAATCTTTAACTACAAATAATAATTATAACAGAAAACATGCTTCACTGTTTGATAAAGAGTGACTGTATTCTAATACTGTATAATCAAGGCGAGGGCAGCTAGGGTAGTTAAGCACTGCATGATCATTCAAGTGACCTTTATGATTTGTCAATGAAATGAGAAGTTAAATACATTTTTCAAATGCCTTGGAAAACTTAACTCTCCTCAAGTCTCCCTAGGCAAGAATCAGAAATTATTCTTTCTCCCATGATAGACTGCATATATTCAATTTTTTTTTTCCCTGTGTTCCTGTAAAACATTATCTGTAAGCAAACAGAGCATGGGATAGAACAGCCCAACTCTCCTAAGAACTGAGTTTGCAAGCCTTGTTTATGTGTGCTGGCCATATCTGATGACTTGGTATTGTCACAGAAGTGAAAGCAAAAATGGAAAGCTCTTATTTTTCTCTGCGTTACATGCTGTTGTTCCCCTGCTGTGGTCACTGAATACCTCCCTGCTACAAAACTATTGGAACCTCAAGTCCCAGCAGTGCTTGGTGATCTCCTATTCTGTGCCCATAGCATGCAACGATTGAATCTTCGGAGAAAAGAAATACTGTAGTTTAATTCTGTTTTGTGATTTTAATATAGAGAACTTACTCCTTTAGCAAGAGGTCTGACTGGATGACCTCTGTGAGATGTAATCTCTATGGAGCTATGAAAAGATATTACTGTATACTCTCTGGCAGCATCAGATGTCCCATCCTGTGCTGAGCTCTCAGCACAGTAGTGAAGAAAAGAGGGTGGAGGAAGCAGGTGAGAGAGGTAACATTATGAGTAAATACATTTCCAGCTCTCCTTTCACCTTTCACAGCAACACATGGTCTAGATGGAGGAAAGTGAGCAGCCATCCACCACAGCTCCTGTTTTTGGTCTTCTCTCAATTATTTTAGTAATGATTGTACAAGAAAAATAAGAGTCCTGTTATCCCGGGTGCTGCATAGACACACAATAAAACAGAATTCTCATCCCAAACAGTTCACAGTTTGCAACAACAGAAAGCAGTGGGGGAAAAAGCATTGCAATTTCCTGAAGAAATTGGAGCAATGAGAGAATGAGGACTGGATTTTTAAAGGTATTTTGATATTTATAGATTCAGAAATATTGGTGAGGTAAATATACATAGAAACACCAGACTCAGGGACAGAGTTCCTCTAATTACTATAAATCAGCTGCAGCTATACTCAGAAATATTACTGGTAATTTAAAAAAGCTTTTAGATGAAAAAAGTTTAATGCAAAGCATTGTATTAATCAAACTTAATGGTTCTGTGCACTAGATATTAATTGGGTGACCTTCTACAGGAAGGACTTTTGCATATACCCCATTCATATGAGCTTTATAAATGCAAGGCAGCAGAACAGTAAAAACTTGATGAGGCTTTCCTTTGTCTCAATTTTGCTGAGCAGAAAAAGGGTTCTCAATAATGAGACACAACAATGGCTCTGTGGCCAACATCCTGAGAGGGAATAGGGCTATTCTGAATGCTTGTTAGGGGAGATTAATTCAAGCTAAATGAAATAAAAAAAAAGATTACGGATTTCCAATGCAGTTGCAATTAAACCTGACTAGCACCAGACACCACCAGTTAAAGTGAACACAGAGTGTGCTCAGCTTTAAGAGATACAGTGGGGATATTTTATATATTTAAAAAAAAAAAAAAAAAACAAAAAAATTTTTT
>VXAL01011853.1:26361-42550 GCA_013399475.1 Chauna torquata
AAAAAAACCAACGAATTTATCTATAAATATTAGACTTCTTCAAGGCTAGGCAACAACTGAGCAGGGTTTCAGTTGTGTGAATTTAGTTCTTAGACTTGACAAAGGAAAGGGTTCAGATGTCAAAACTGAAACTAGAAGCAGAAAAGATACCTCCAAGACCAGACTTGTGAACAGAGTTCCAGCATTCACTCTGTGGCTATCTAAATGAACTAAAAATCTGTAGGTATTATCCACAACATTATTAAAATTCTACAGATAAGTGAACTCTTTTTTATGCAAATGTCCAAATCTGCTCTGTTTCTTTGGTCTCAGCTCAGGGCTGAGACTAGCATGGTTCCACAGCTTAGTCATTCCCTTACCCAGATCTCCTGAGATCAGTGGGCAAGGACATTAAGGCACTGGGTATTGGACACAGATATCATCTCAACATGATGAGACAAAAATCTAACATTTACTGATAAAACAGTTTCCTCAACCTGCCATAAAACACAGCCCAATTCAAAAAATTCTTGCACAAGAAGTGGAAATCCACTTCTTCTACCATCTTCTACCATGAAACTACCTTCTTCTAAAAAGATGTCAATGCGGATACCTGCTGTGGTAGATAGGGCAAGTTTTGTCTCAGATTGTTCACTTAGCTTTAAAGATGCTTTGCAAATCATGGCTGATTGCTTCTGTAATCTTAATTCATTTCAGCACAATCAATAGAAAAGAATGTATGAAGTTTTCTTTATTTTTGACGAAAAACCTTCTCTCTTCTGCCTATTAATGTGTTTCAACTTGTAAGGTAGATTGGTATTCAACACAAATCACAGAATCACAGAATCACAGAATCACAAGGTTGGAAAGGACCTTCAAGATCATCTAGTCCAACCATCATCCTCTCACCAATACTACCCACTAAGCTACTAAACGATATCTTGTAGCACCTTGTACAGGCACCTCTTAAAAACCGCAAGGGTCGGTGACTCCACCACCTCCCTGGTCAGGCTGTTCCAGTGCCTGACCACTCTCCGAGAGAAAAAGTTTTTCCTGATATCTAATCTAAATCTCCCCGTGCGCAACTTTTGGCCGTTACCTCGAGTCCTATCATTAGTTATGTGGAAGAAGAGACCGACCCCCTCCTCATCACAGCCTCCCTTCAGGAAGTTGTCGAGTGCAATGAGATCTCCCCTGAGCCTCCTCTTCTCCAGACTAAACAATCCCAGCTCCCTCAGCCGTTCCTCATAAGGTTTGTGTTCCATACCCCTCACCAGGAAGCTTGCAAACTTGCATCCATCTGCATTTTCTTATTATTCTTTATATAGGCTCTGGGCTTGGTTTTGGCTTCTTTAGGTGCTGTTGTTTATATTTTTAGCATACCTTTTTATTTGTGCACGACAACTATGCTAAATAAAGATTTAGGCATGCAAAGAGTAATTGAAAACACCTGAAGAAAAAAAATGAAGAAATAAATGCAATAAACATCTTCTGGATCTTTAAGTCTTTGCTATTGCAACTGTTTAAGCATGTGTTATTTTAATGAATCCACTGTTTTCATTATGATTACAGGTATGAACAACATTAGCCATGTTTAAATTAATTGCATGACAGGCTGAAATCTGGAAATGACACAACTGCATTAGTATCTATTGTTGCTTGCAGAAGGTACGGTATTTGTAAGGCATTCAAGGAATATTGTGTGTCCTTACCAAACAAACCTTGAAGTACAGTTACCCTTTTGTTGTGTCCATTTGGTAACTTTTTTGATGAAGTAAAAGTGCTGCTGGATGGCATAAATGCATCAGATACATGTCAGTGCTAGGTTTTATCGGGTCTTCTGCTAAAACACAGGAGAAAGCCTCTTTTCCATCTCTGCTTATTATTAGAGACATTTTAAAAACACTTAGCGTAACATCTAGCAGACCTCTTCAGAAAAAGAGCTGATAATATTTTCATGAGTGACAACATGAGTCCTTCTTTCATAGGAAAGTAATTAAAAAAAAAAGAAAAGAAAAAAAAACCACCCTGTCCTGAGTGCATGTATGAGAGAATTTTGCCAGCCATATTCTGTAAGGGGAAATTCTGAATTAGTATACTGCAGTCTGAAAGGCAAAAAGAGATGAACTCAGGAAATGGGAAGAAGTAACTGGCGCGTGGTGCCCCTGCCCCCTCTGTCAGTCTAGAGCTGAAAAGTCTAAAAAATTTATCACCCAAAGGTTTCAGGCTAGCAGGCAGAAAATAGATGTTCTTAGAGTCAGCCAAATCTTAAGGCTTTAGAGATAAGGACCAGTGCATTGAATTAAAACCAAGCTCCAATGGGTGGCCAATATACAATTTAGAGATTAGTATAATGCTTTTCATCTCTGTTCTGGCAGACCACTGCATTATGAATTAGCTACAGTTTCCAGGCAGCCTGCAAGCTTAGTCCTAGTAGGCATCACCAGTCCCTGTGACAAAGATGTCACCGCCAGACCCAGTATGTAGTCTTGCATCTTAGGAAAAAGGCTGCAGCCTTTTAGCCTGCCCAAATAGTAAAAGGCATTTCTGGCTACAGTTGCTATGGGAATACAGGAGCAAAAATAAATCAAATCACCTTGAAAATTAGACCCCTAAAGAAACATAAAATGTTCTGAAGCTTGAAAAATCACCCAATGGTGTTAAATCTCACAACTGTGCCATGATTTCAATATCTGAATAACAAACTGTTTCTCAAATATCAGGCAGTAATGTAAAGGGCAGCAGCAGCATCTTACTGTGAAGATGGCATGCATTGTATTTCTGTCAAAAGTGCAAATAATAGTAAGAAGACTCCTATAAAAGGATAACCAAGCGGAATGGGATGAGAATGAGTTTGTCTGGGAAAAGGAATTATACAGTTGTATATATTTTTCTCCTTCTTGCCTAATTAGCCACCACAGCTCAATATTGCCAATATTGGACTTTGTGGCTATACGGAGAGTAAAGTGCTATGGACTGGCTACACTGAAAGTATACAAAGGCTAATCACGATCCTCAAGGGAAAATCCTCTCTTTGGTACTCCATATGAATTTCATTAATCTACAGCTACCTATTACACATTATCCATTTATGCAGTGTACCTGAATGGGAAGGCCATCTAATGACTTAGTTACTACTCTCACAGATTCAAGAAGATATTGAGTAACCTGACTCCTCCTGGGATTTTCTGTGTTCCTTTGTACGTCTGGACCTAGACTGCCCTGTAAGAAACCAGAGTTTAGTTTCTCAGGATGACACAGTGAGATGCTTGAGACCAACAGAGCTGCTGTCCTGGTGCTTAGCGGAATTCATGACAGATGGTCCTGCGCCTTGGACAAGAGAGTGAAATACGTGCAATGAAAGGAAAGGATTCCCAGCAGCCAGCATGCTGAGGAAGAAACACTGAGATTGCCAGCCATGGACGCTCAGGATCAATATGGGCAAGTCCTCTCTCGGGAAAGTAGATACATATCAACTCCCAAGCCTGTGGGATATGCCTGTTGCTGCTCAAGCACCACCTACTCAAGTCTTTTCTTGGAAGGAGAGAACGCTTTTTTTCATAAGGAATTGGGATCCTCCCCAGAACACCCTGTTTCACAGGGATTAAAGCATGTCGCTGGAAAGCAACAGCCCAACTTTCAAACTTTCCACACTTTATGTTCAAATTCAGTTCCAGTCCCACCTTGTGTTCTGAGACCAGAGCACCTTCTGCTAAAAATATCCCACTTTGTATAAATAATGAGCTACTTAAGATGAGAAAAAAGAGAAGATTGACACTGTATGTGGTGGCTAGGATACTAACCTAGAGAAACTCATGTTCCAAGTCACCATCTAAATGAATATTTGATCGTTTTGTACAAATTGCTTCTTTCCACCAAAAGCTCTGGGAGAGGGAACTTAAAATCTGAGGAGAACATAGATTAGTAAAAGAGCCTATGCTGTCCCCATTAACCACAAAGGGTATCATAAAAGATGTCAGTACAGGTTCAGATGGTTATGTAGTTTCTGGAGAGCAAGTCCCGGGGACCAGCTCTCACAGCCCTTTACAGGGACAACCATGAACACTGGCATCATCATGCCAGCACTGAGGGAAGTGCAGTGCCAATGGAGAGGGGACAGATGTTCCTAGGGGTGGCATAAGCTCACAAGCTGTGTGTGAGAGGGGCAGCTCCCTCCCCACATCCTACCTCCCTAACACCTTTTCCACTCATGGAAGATTTTGCCAAAAAAATTCAATAGGACACCAGAGTTTTCCTCCTTCTTGATCCCTCCAAGTCAGTCTCCTGTCAAAAAGGCATTGCAGGTCAGAAGTAATGTTTGGTTTACAGCATCTATTCTCCCACGTGCTTATAGCAGCACAAGGTCACTAGTTTGCTCCTGGCACTGTTACAACCTCCCAACAAGATCAGGAAATGGAAACAAAAAATGCATTCAGTGTTTTCTGTTTGTTTGTTTGTTTTTGTTTGTTTGTTTTTTTGTTTTTTGCTTGCTTTTGTTCATTTGTCTCTTTAGGAAATGTTGCTTCACAAATTATGCTTAATTCCTTAAATCATTGCTGAAAAGTAAGTTGGTTCTGGAGAGTTTCTGAACTTCCACGCTCCTGAGATATTACAGCAGATCTCAGAGTCCTAGCTCCTCTGTAGAGGATGAGAGCCAGGGCTGCTCCCAGGAGTGAAGATCATCTTGGGGAATCTAAAGCATCTTCTTGGCAAGAGCATCCAAGAATCAGTATAGCTATTTCTGTTCTCTTACAGAAATACACTAACTAATCAGACAAATTGTTAGATTTTTCCAAAACAAAACACTTCTAGAAGTCTGTGTCTGTGGCAAATTTTAAAAAACTCATGTGTTTGGCTCCTAAATAAGCTGTACTTTTGCTAGTGCCAGGATTTTCCCTGAAATGGAAATTCAGCATTCAAAACAGCTGTGTAGCCTGGAATCTTCCCACTTTTACGCTACCAGGAGTGTTAACATGTTTTCCAAGGGTGTAAACATAAGAAACACGAGTGCTACGATCCACATAAGGCAAGATAAACCTTTAGCATTATCCTACCGGACCTAAGCTCCTAGAGTCAATTGAGCAGTTCTCAGCTACTGTCATTGTCTGTCTAAGCAACAGCTTTGTCAGTATTTTGAGCAAAAAAAATGCTTTAAGTAAGGAATAAGCAGGAAAACCTTGATGTGTGTTTGTGAGCAGAATGTGTCCTTTTCAATCACAGCCATAGCGGTATTGCACTTTGAAGCCTTTAAACATTAACCAAGAATAAAGAACATTTTCTGCTGTTTAGGGCACTTGTGTTACATGATCAAGGTCTCTTAGCAGTTGAGAGGATTATCCTGATTCTCTCTTTCATCTGCCTCTAGTTTGTCAGGGACAGTATTATCACATACATGCTCCAAGTCTCAGTAGCTGGTGGATTGCCTTTCCCTCGAGTATTGCTTACGCTCAGCCTTTTGTCTTTTTCTGAGTATTATGTATAGATCGCATAACAATTTATGAAAGCCAGGAAAAAAAAAAAAAAGAAAAAACAACATCCTGTCTTGGATAGTCAGGGAGCAGTGAGGACAGACTGCTCCTAAGGGAGGTAAGCTGGGAGCAGGGGTGACTCAGCCCAGGCAGGGCCCTCACTGACCAGGGCACGGCACTGAACATGGCAGGCACTGTTAACAGGGTCCATCAACAGTCCCAGGCAAGGCAAAGTGGTGAACCAGGTCTGGGGGCCGTCCAGGGAATCTGGTCAGGAGTAGCAGAAGATGGGGCTAGAGACGGGACTGGAGCCAGGACTGCAGCACAAGTCCAAGGGGATCACGTGTGAGACAGGACTGGGGACAGACACCCCTGCAGTACAGCTCAGGCAGGGTCTGAGAGCTCAAGCCTGAGCTGAAATGGGACTTTAGGGCCCACGGGTAGAGGCTGTGGGAGGCAGTACCGGATGAGGCTGGTCAAGGGCATTAAGGCCTATTAGCGCCCTCAGGGCTCTGTCATGAATATTTTATTAAATCTTATAGAGACTCAATTCTGCACATTTATTTCTGCTCACTTTTTTGCTTATTGCATCTGTCCTATCAGTGACTTTATTCTTCTGAGTTTCACATGCCAATTTCTCTTCTAGATGGTGTCATGATTTTGGCTGGGACAGAGCTAATTTTCTTCATAGAGGCTCATACAATGCTGTGTTTTGGATTTTTAATGAAAACAGTGGTGATGTTTTTTGGTTGTTGCAAAGCAGTGTTTACATAGAGCCAAGGACTTTTTTTTGCTTCCTGTGCTGCCCTGTCAGCGAGGAGGCTGGGGGTGCACAAGGAGCTGGGAGGAGACATAGCCAGGGCAGGTGACCCAGACTGACCAAAGAGATATCCCATACCTATGGTGTCATGCTCAGCAATAAAAGCTGGGGTAAAGAAGGAGGAAGGGGAGGAAGTTCGGAGTGATGGCGTTTGTCTTCCCAAGAAACCTTTCCGCGTGATGAGCACTGCTTTCCTGGCAGTGGCTGAACACCTGACTGCCCATGGGAAGTAGCAAATGAATTCCTTGCTTTGCTTTGCTTGCACGCGTGGCTTTTGCTTTACCTAGTAAACTGTCTTTATCTCAACCCATGAGTTCTCGCACTTTTACCTTTCTGCTTCTCTCCCCATCTCACCTGGGGAGAGTGAGCGAGCGGCTGTGTGGCAATTTGCTGCCTGCTGGGGCTAAACCACAACAGATGGCCACAATGGAAATTTTACCACTGGCACGTGTTAGAATAGGCTCTATCAATAAAAATTTCCACAAGGCTTGTGCCTCTTGGAGGTTCCCAAATGCTAGGATCGCAGCGTCACTGCTCTCAAATGCAGGACAAAGTGACTAAAAATAAATACAGCAGAAAAATAGATACTTGTAAAGAAATCCTAATCGTTTGTACTCAAATTATGAATTGTATAACTCTTTGTAAGGTCCACTATATTGAAAATTCCACCTATGATCAGGTATAATCCATCCATTCACAAATTGCAATGAATATCCCTTTGTGTAATAGTTTTAAATAAACATATATTTAATGGATGATTTTCTTATATATACAACACTTTTTAGTTTCATCCAATTAAAACTCCAAAAATCCTTTAATGAGGCTTCTTTGCTTTTTAAACTGAAAGCCAGATTCTACCTACAAGAGGTCACAAAAATTCTGATTAAACAAAATCTAAGTGAATGATGAATGTCAAATGACAACTCACAGAAGGAGAAATATCTTGGAAATAATAAAAAATGTAGGTAAAACAATTCAAGGGTTAGGGTTTTTTAATTATTTCTGTGCAGTTTTTCTAAACTTAGAAACAGCAGTAGCTGTTTTCTTGCTTGAGCTTACAAAAATAAAACCTTCACTTTCATTTGTGTGTCATAAGGGTCTTATAAGATAATTGGTAAACAGTAAAGAGCTTGATTCCTAGGAACATAGCAACCTGTAAAACTGAGGCACTGGCACGATTTTCAGCAACTGGGTTCTGCAGCCCATTCTTCAATTTAGTTTCCAGCTGACAGTTATTAGTAGTAATTCCAATCAAAAAAAGAACCCATGCATTTCCTAGGAATAAAAAAGAAAGCTATATCTGCAAAACAAGATTAAAATGGCTTGCTTAAGATTTCCTGCTTCTTAGCTGGAAAAGAAGGTTAAGATTGGTTGTTTAAAACCCTTTGACTGACATCAGTCCATCAGCACAGGGTCCGCGCACCAGCATTACTCGTTATTGAATGTACAGTCTTCCATGTTGGCAGCTGAGGACCACAGAAAGGGAAACAGTCCAGGAGTATAAATCTCATCCTGCAAACGCTTGTACATTTCTCTCTCCCTTCTGACACCTGAGACCTTTGTTGTTGTTTTCTTCATTTTTTTTGTCATTAATGAGGAAATACCTGTGTTTAAAGAGCATTTTCTGGAGATTGCATCTAACCCATGCCTTTTCCACTGTTCCATTGAGCTAACAGGTCACCTCTATTTGCAGTATGATACCCTGGAAAGGAGAATGAGGTCACCAAATGAATACCTGAGCTTGTGAATTAATTCTGTTTCTCAGTTTGAAAATTTCAGAGCCTGTACACTGTTGTCCTAATTTGCTTTGCTAGTGAAACCTAGCTTTGCTACCAGGCTGAAGTCCGAAAGACAGGCAGAAAGGTCATGGTCTGAGGAGGATCCATTTTCTATATTAAAGATGCAAAGGTAAAATAGATCCTGTTCATGCTCCACACACAACACAAACGTCAGTGATTTTGTGGGGCATTTGCTAACACAAAGGCAGATGTGGGCAGCCATCCATGAAAGGATAAACTAACCTTGCAAATGCAGTTTCAGAAATTCAGCTTGCTTTAAATTAAAACTTAATGCTTTGAGTTTTACCCTCCACTATACAGTAATCGCGAAACTGAGCACTGAGATACAGCACAATGTGCATCTTAGCCTTCCACACTGAATCCATTACTCAAAAAGAGGTTAATGGTCAAATGCTGCCAATCCACATATCAGCAGGCATGAATTACTGCAGAAATCATTTGAACTCCTGAGAATCATGCAGTTATTAGGTATGATTTATCATGTGCAATTTTATTAAAAAAAAAATAAAATAAAATGAGAAACTAACAACTATTAAATGCAAGAATGCGCCCTCTTTAAACTTTCATCAAGTTTTCAATTCTGTGTTAAGTGAGGAAGCTGAGATTCATTTTGCAAAGTGATTGTGGTTTAGACCCTGTGCAAAGAGGCAGAAGCTGTCACGGCAGCCCCTAGCAGGACAGGTGTGTGTGTGGAACTGAGCAGTCTTCTCTCTCTATTTCCTTGCTGCTCTGTGAGGGAAAAGATGCTGTGGGGATCTGCATGGTGGAGGGTCTGCATGGTTGCCTCAACTTCTCCGTGGAGTCCAGGCAACAGCTGGCTTTGATATGGGCTGTTCTCAGCCTCCACAAGGCTGATCACCCCAGTGCTAAGGCCAGCACTGAAAAAATCTTTAATTCTGTCTCACTTCTTTAATCTGCCCGGCCTGTACACCCTCCACCCATCATTCACATAGGTATGGGGCAGGCTGAGTACTATCACTGCATCCATTTAGTTTCTTACTCTTGCACCTGTTCTTAAAGAAGGGGAAAGAGGGGAGATGTTGCTCAGTAATTTGTTATTCAAAGACCTCAGAGGGGTTCATGGACACTAGCTTGCTGCTCGTGGACAGCATAGACAACTTCCTGTGTTTCTTTGGCACCTATCGCTGCATGTTCCCTGGTGTAACCTGAACACTCTCTCTGTCATTTAGATCAGGAAACACAAAAAACAATGATGCCATGTTTGTAAAGACATTTTTCTGAGCCTGTTTTAAGTGTTTGTGGTGTGTATTTTCTTCCATTTCACTGTGTTTCAACACAGTTAGCAAGTCTGTCTCCACCTAGGCCTCAGGCTATCTGTACAAGGGTTCTGTTTCCTGTGGGCAGTCCTGAAAAGGCAAAAGTGAAGAAATCCACATGACCGGACCCAATGGATATTTCTGAGCTCTGCCAGCTTCAGCATCTTCCCAGTGAGATGAGGCCTGCAGTTGCTGGGAAAGCAGAACATAGTGGTGGTGGTGGCTGGCAAGGGGAGGTGGGAGACAAAAAGCTTCTGTGCATCAAAATGCCTTGCAACAGCTCTGTCCACCAGCATTTCCTAGAGCAAACATGATTAACAAACCAGCGGTTCTACCTACAGTAAACACTTTTTCCCCTTCTCCTTTGCTCAAAGTTAGGCTTTCATTAATGGGATTGTTCGTGGTGAGAAATACTACGGCCCATTCTTCAAGAGCTGCTTTTGGGGCCTATTCACATGAACAGGCCAGCCATGCATCAAACAGGCCATGGACCAGGCTACCTTTTGATTCCATGACAGAGTCTTGATGGAGCTTTTGGTACTTTTGTCTGGGTAACTGTCTTCAAAGGATGCAGTGATCTAGACAGTTGGAGCTTGCTGAAATCAGTACAAGCAGTCTTGTGTGAGGATAGTGGGATAAATCTCAATAAACTCTGAATCCAGAAACAACAATTAGTTTCTCCTGGACAGTTGTGACAGATGGTCATGCAAGCTACTTCTGCTGTTTAACAAAACATCAGAGAATTGGAAGGATCCCACAAGAGGTCATTTGAGTTCTTCACAGTTCTCCCCTTTTAGTCAACATGACTTACAACGGCCTTGAAGATATCCTAAATGAATATATAAAACGTGAAAAGAGCTTTATAACCTCGATCTCAAGTCATCAGTTACAGGACTATAATGATTTCTTCTGTTTAGCAGGTAGGTAAGTAAAAGCACATGAGGTTTGAACAATGAGGATACAATGTAAGCAAGTCACAGATGTAAAGTAACTTGGCAGCATAATGTAATAATAGCTTTCAAACAGTAATGGTATTCAAAAAGCCCTTGAGATCATGTCATTGATTTGTTAGCTTGGCCTTTAAATGAAGACCATTCCCTAATGTTACAGATAAGCTAGAAGCATGCTCGGGTGGTTTGGGCATTAATGGGCAGACAGATATATTCCATGGCTCAGAGGGGTACCCATTCACGACAACTTGGATAAGATGGAGCTAAATGGAAAGGAACAGAGGAAGGCTGAAGGGGTTAATTAAACATGTACTCCAATGAGTACTTTATTCATAGATGGCTAGGCAGAAATTGAAAAAAAAGATGAATTAAGATCTGCAACTCCTTCCAGGTTTCCTCTGCAGTAACAGTGAAGGCATTTCAGACAAATCTCAGACAATGACACATGGATTGAGGCAGTTATAACAAGCAGAAGGTGCCCCACCAGCAAGGTGATGAGGACCACTCCTACCAATAAAATAACATTGATGGAAAACCTTCGCCTCCTAGGAAAGGGGAAAGTTGAAGTCAAAATGCAGTAAAGTAAACCTTACTTGAGGATCTTGCTTTCACCTGTTTGTTCCATGATGTTTATAGCAGAACCTATACTCCTTCTTGGGTTTGTCTGTAGATATTCTTTGCAAGCAGAGTCCTGCTGCACAGCCTTATTGTTGCATGTTCCATATAGCATCTGTCTCTGTCAGAGCCTAACCCTCTTTGCATCAAAAAGGCATTTCAATATTAAAAATGAGGGACAAGGGGAAGGGGCTGAATTTTCCTTCCAATCTTTTCTTAATTGCCTTTGAAATGAATGTATTAATATTAATTTTTTGCCACCCTTAGTTCATATCAATTTATGAGCCAATTTGCCTTGTGTGGGTTATTGCTCTTAAGGTGTACAGATTGACCACTTTTGATAAATCTTGCACACTATCTTGGGGATAGTCGTTTTTCATTCTGAATATTTGCACACAGTTTGTCTGCTTGATTTGTCATAGTGGAAACTTCATCTTTCTGAACCTCATATTAAACATATTTGTCCCAATAGACTTGACAGGAACTTCAAACTGCTGTTGGCCTACTTTTAGTTAGGTAGTTAAACCACAGTTAGTATAGGTAGAATAAATAGCTATTGGAATATGTGTGACATTCATGTGCTGTTGTAGCTTGACAATATCTTTCATCTTGACAAAAGAACTGAATACCTAGTTTCTTTTTTTATCTGTCTGTGTTAAGATACAATGACCACAAAATCTGTAAGTTTTAGAAAGCTGAAAAATGAAGGTAATGATTATGTTTCAGTTTTTAGAATGCATTTGACCGTAGTGTCTTAATGCTGTTTTGTGTTGTCCTTAGCGCACTCGCCTTCTATGTGGAAACCGATATCTTAAAATGAGTCAATATATCATTAAATACTTCTTGAATGCCTGCTTGCCAGTAGATGTGAACACAAGAAGGATATGTTACTGATTTGCTTCCCAAGTCCTGTTTACTTGAGGGCAGGTGCTGATTTCCTTTGTTCTGTTGGGAAGTCATTTTTCCCCTTTCGTCCTGACTGTGACTCCCAGTATATCGTTAGATTGTGCACTAAAAATGGGTCACCTCTTAAGAGATGGTATTTAGAGTAGAACAGAATAGAATAATTCAGTTAGAAGGGACCTATAAAGATGATCAATTCCAATTGCCTGACCACTTCAGGGCCAACAGAAAGTTAAAGTATATTACTGAGGGCATTATCCAAATGCCTCTTGAACACTGACAGGTGTGGGGCATCAACCACCACTCTAAGAAGCCTGTTACAGTGTTTGAGCATCCTCATGATATAAAAATTTTTCCTAGTGTCCAGCCTGAACCTCCCCTGGCACAGCTTTGTGCCATTCCCCTGCATCCTATCATTGGTTACAAAGGAGAAGAGACCAGCCCCTCCCTCTCCATTTCCCCTCCTCAGGAAGTTGCAGAGAGAAATGAGGGCACCTCGTAGCCTCCTTTTCTCCAAACTGGACATCTCAAGTGCCTTCAGCCTCTCCTCACAGAACATGCCTTCCAGCCCTTTTACCAACTTTGTTGCCCTCCACTGGATGCTTTCAAATATCTTAACATCCTTTTTTATATTGTGGAGCCCAGAACTGCACGTGTTATTCAAGATGAGGCTGCACCAATGATAAATATAGTGGGAGAATCACCTCTTCTGACTGGCTGGCTATGCTGTGTTTAATGCACCCCAAAATACATTTTGCCCTCTTAGCTGCCAGGGCACACTGTTGACTCATGTTGAGTGTGTCAACAGTATCATATACTGTTGATTTAGAAATAACTTTTCTTCTGAGTCATAACTATCACTCACTGTCTCTCAGCCTTATCACTTTATAATTATAGGCACAATATCTAATTTATATCAAGGCCTATTTCAGTCCTGGGCTAATGAATGGAGCTGCTTGATCTCAACAGTGTTGCAATTTTCATACACCAAAAGGAATTTTTTTCATATGTTTTAAGTCCAGAAGCAATTATGACAGTAATTACTGCTGTGATTCTACCAGGTATGCCATAGAATTTCCTTTTTCTTCTCTTCATTTCCTCTATATCCTCTCTAAGAATGTAAGGACTGTTATATGGATTAAAGCACATCTCCTAAAGTAGCCAGTAACAAATATCTACAGGAAGAGAGCAAATGCTGAGAAATACTTCTTACAGAATACTACGTTTATTTCTCACATTTGGCAATTTAAAGACAGCCTGTGATGGAAACTGCATATGGACCAGCACAATTAATGGTCCTTGATGGATCTGTCCTTCATGCCGTATGTGTTCTCATCTCTTTGGACAGATACATCTTCCAGAGAAACCAATCATGATTTTAAAGCAACAAAGTAATGGAGACACTATCACATTGGTAAGGTAGTCCAGTGGTTGCCTACATTGTTCAAGTGTGCACCTTATTTTTACTTCAGATTTGTCCAACTTCAGCTTCCAACTGTTGGCTTTTCCTCTGCTACATCAAAGAGCTTTCTGCTGTCTGTAAGCTTCTTCCCACATAGATGTCCGGACATAATCATTATGAACTTTCATATTTGCTCAGACAAGAGCCGGGCACTCAGATATACAGACCAGGCAACTTTTGTTTTGTCTTCTGTTTGTTTTGTTTTTTTGTTTGTTTGTTTATTTTATTTTCTGTTGTTTTGTTACTGTTGTTTATTTTTGTTTGTTTGTTTTGTTGGTGGTAATTTTTGTTTGTATGTTTGTTTGTTTTCCAGGTGACTGAAATTGCAGCCTTGGTATTTGCTAGGGATTATGCTCTTTCAAAGAACAGTAAGGTCCGGCAGGATTTCACCACTAAATCATAAGTACCAAGAGTGTTTCTATGCATGGCTGTTAATGAGTGGGTAAGCATTAAGGAAAGAAATGAAATGGGAACAAATGAAGTTTCTCTTTTATAGATCTCTCTAATGTGATGTTGCTTTTATATAAAATATGGACACATGAATCATCTTATGATTCAAACAGAACTGTGATGTGGTATGCTATCGCACAGCACTAAAAAGAGGAAGTGATTAAGCGATGCTGCAGCTACATAATAGACCTGAAAGCCGAAATAAAGGGTTCAGACGAAGGATGTTTAAAACATAAACCCCAAGTGTTAAGTAGCTGACTTCAGTAGAAATAATGCTTGAGCTACAGTAAATATTTAGCCAGTATGATAAAACCCCAGCATTTTAAGGTTTGATGCAGATCCAGGCTTGGTGAAAACAGCATTTTTTTTTTCTGGTCTGACATAGCCATGCTAAATTACAATAACTGATGACCTGCCTGTAAGTGCATTGGCACACCTGGGACTGAAACTTTAAGCAGCAGTAGAGAGAAGTGATTAACTATGTTAGAAATGACCCGCAAAATGAAGGTACAACACTTTTGAAAACTTTTTGGAGATGGCTTAGACTGATTGTTTATTTCAGTCTTTGCAGAGATCTAGGACTGTGAAAGAGATACTGTTTCAAGCTCACAAAGTAAGGAGGTGTTCAGGTCATCATGCATTCGTCAGCCTCAGGTTTATTTATACATATTTGAGTCTAAGTATCATATGTTAATATTTAATAGAGCTCTGTCTGGACTACATTCGGAGTAAAGCATTCAGTTTTGATCAACTCCTTTGTAGAAAAAGTTGGAGAATGTACAGACTAAAAAAGCAGATAATTCACAGACTGTAGGAGAAGGAGGGCTCCGTAGATGAAAACCTGAGTGACAAGGAAATACTTAATCCAAATTGCTAATGTTTATTACGTTATGGGACTGAGCCATCTAAAGAAACTGAGGCCTAATAAAATCCCAAGTTTGATTTAGTTTAGATCATTGGAACATGGAGCATGAGGAGACAAACTCTCTGTCTAAATTAATAGGGAATAGACATCCGAGTTTGAGGAGGTATCAGTATTACAGACAAGAGTTCAGAAAGTAGAATGTTTATTAATGGGTTCATAGGGAATTTTTCACTGCTTTTAATGTGTTTAGCTACTGTGTGGGGTCTTACAGGACAGTGTTTCTGCTCTTCTGCTCTTGGCATAATTTTTTTCCCATTTGCAGTATAGGAGGGTGAGAATGGGTGATTTTAAAAGAGATTTTTAAGGCATTGCTCACGTTCCTCGGGCTGTTTTTGTGTGGTTTTTATATCAATATTAAAAAGAAATCAAATCCAGTGCCATGTAATAGGGTAAAGAAATTTGTCTGTACCTTGTACTAACACATACACATGTGCACGTGCAAAGCTGATGAAATCAAAGAACAGAAATATTGTATGCAGGTATAGATTAACAAGGCTAGAAGAACATCAGTAAGACTATTGATTTTCTCTCTCTAAATATAAAATAACCCTGAGAATCTCTGTATGCATACACATCTATCATGACCTACTTTCATATAAAGATTAATCAAATCTCTAGAATCAAAGATTTAATTATCTCTATACAGATGTCTGAGATATTTTTGTTTTGTGTTTTCTTCAGATGTTTGATTTACTAAAAGACTGATTTCAAGTACTATCAGCATTACCACTGACTCATTTTCTTTCAGTTAAGGAATAATCAGAAAAGGATGGTTATTCATTAACTATCAGTGCAGCTACACTGATACTAGTAGAATTACTCTTAATTTCTCTCATCTTAAGTCTGGATCTGCCTGGAGCCTGCAATATTATTTTATAAAAATGTAATAGTATTGCAACATTATTGCATTGTATTGTTGTAATATCATTACAACACATGATACATTTCATGTCATATGATAATACAAAATAAATGTCTTACTATGGTAAGTGTGGTGAATGAGAACTAAAATATTTCAGACTGTTAATATTTCAAGTAAAAAAGTATAGAGAAAGCTTTTAAATTAACAGCTGAGGAAAAAGACTATCAGCGTGTAAGAAATACTTTGTTGCGACATATTCTCATGGGATGGAGTCTCACTTAGTTCCTCAAATACATGTCCCAGAAGGAAACAATGTGATGACCCATGAGCTTGGAGCATTAGGGTTGGTCTATTAAGGTGCTGGAGAATGTAGGAGGGGTCAGCACTTGCTTTTGGTGCTATGACAACTCTTCTGTGGGGATCTTTAAAACAAAACAGAGGGCAGGATTAACACTGCTAAGATACTGAGCTCAAACAACAAAGAAGCAGACCGTGCTGGGAGCCCTGCATCTCTTTGGTCACGGAGACTAGATATATGATGGGACCCAAAGCAAGACTTTGTCCACTACATGTTTCTCAGTTCAATCATTAATTTTTTTTCCTAAGAACCACAACATGCTGCATTTATCTCTGTGCTTAGCCTCCTGAAAATGCAGAGCTCATGTCATCATGGAGATAG